>JAJLSX010000069.1:0-67204 GCA_030567815.1 Ogataea piceae | reverse complement strand
TCTTACTCCAAGGTATGGTTGTTGTGCCAATTTGAGGGGATGAAGAGCTAGACTTGGAGCTTGGTGTTTCAACAACAACAACTTCAATTGGCACTGTAACAGAGTCAGATGTTGTTTCAGATTCGGTAGTATATGTGCTTGTGAAGGTTCCTGTCCATGGAATAGTGGTAGTGATTGTTTGTTCTGGAGTATTAACAACCACCTCTGAACTAGTAATTGTAGATGAACCTGAAGTATATGTTGTAACTGATGTGGTAGTGGAGGTATAAGTCTTACTCCATGGAACGGTAGTTGTGTTTAAAGGTATGAGCCCTGGTGTCTCTATAACTATTAGTTCTTCTTTGTATGATTTTGAGCCACTGATTGCTGATGTCTCCGTGGTGTAAGTACTGGTTGAACTTCCTGTCCAAGCAATTGTTGTAGTACTTGTTATTGTTGTGCCTAGACTCACTATAGTACTTGTGCACTCTTGAATTTCATCTCCTGCATCTGCAATCTGGTATACATAACCATCAAAATTTTTTATAGCAATACCTGATGGAGTATCTATCTCAAATTCTAATACAGTTCTTTGAATTATATTGATATAAACAATTCTTATAGGATAGTAAAACCCTTTTTCTAGATATACGTAGGATGAAGTAGGAGAGTCAGATATTGATCCATATATTGCTTGCACCTCTGAGTTTTCTGGTATCCCAGATGGTGTACAGCAACCGAATGCTCCATCAGCAAGCCAAATCATGGCTCCATCATCCAGAGTGTCAATAGTGAAAGTATAAATACCGGTTTCAGGAGCTTTATTGTCCTTTGGTTAGTAAACAAATAGTTATATGGTGGCAATTATTTAAAATTATCATACCTAAAAAGTAACCTTTCAATTCTAAGGTGTAATTTGTAATACTAATGTATGCCTGGCCAAATAGTGTGGTACTGTAAACTTTACCGTCTCCAAGGGCTGGAACCCACCAAGAAATTTGAGGATTTGTGACAGATGTTGCAGTTGCTATAACTCCACCTTCTGCATAAGCAGAGGCATAGTATGAAGTTTCTTTGTCTAATATTGAATTTCCATAAGGGTAAGAGTAAAAATTAGCCTTAAATCCTGAGGTGAACTTAATATCTGTACCAAAATAACAACCCGTAGATAGATATCTTGTTCCTTCTGCTACCTTTAATAATAGCACTAAGAAAACAAGTAGATTGAACATCTTTATTCTTTAGTTTTGTCACAATTAGGCTGGCCTCTTGTTTTCTTTTTTCTGTTTAGGTGACAAATGAAGCTAGAAAGATTAGAGGAAATATGCTTCTCTATATATAGTTATTTTCTAATCATTTTACTCCTCCACAAAATATATATACACAAAGTAACAAATTTAGTAGGATAATCTATCTAATGTCTTATATCTCTTGTCCATATTTAAGAACTAGAAATGTAATTGTGGTAATCAATAGTTAGAGAACCTAAAATATTCTGGCTGCTTGACCGTTGAAATAAAAGAGGTGACTAACATACAGGCATGCTAATATTTGAAAATTGAGTCTGGAAAGTCATCCAAAAAGTAATCACACAAAATTTTACATTTTTGAAGAACCATTTTGTTTTTCTTCCAATGTAGTAATTAATCCTTGTATTGGAGGTGTCGGTAATTTGTTAGGAAAAAGGAAAATTACTTTGAAAATGAACAAACTAATACACTGAGCTTATGTTGATGTTTTTTGCAATCTGCTCACTACACAGGATTTGGTATAATTGATTGACGACCTTATCTACAAGCCTGTATAAAAACATCGATTATACTATTAAACAGATTGGAGTAGTTATTTGGTTTTCCAAATAAGGATATATACACACAACAGAAAAAGTCTAGATTCAAAATTAGTTACTTCCATGCAAAAAATCAAATAAATATTATGTTGCTCCACAGTATAAAACTCTCGGTCTCAAATTGACTGAAAATTAGTTAAATGGCGTTTTAACAGCCAATCAAGGGTCGTTAGCATATAATGATAGGTGACTAACTGCAAAAGAAAATTGTGTAGCCGTTAAAGTTTCTCACTCGGAAGTTTTCAAAAGAGGTAAGAATCCCACGGTGACTTGACCTTTGAATACACATGTTTTGATAAAAGAGGTTATTCTATGTTGTTTTGTGGCTTACTTTAAGGAAACCTCCAAATTGTGATGGTTGAGCCTTTATTGTGCAGGATGTGTTTTGTGCGCCAACAAATTTAAATTTTAAAAAGTAAAATACTAAACTATTTTATCCGCAATTGAGAAAATAGATATATCAGTGCATGATTATTTTAAATATTTATGCTAGTATCCAAAGATTACTAAGATAATTTCAAATATTATATTAATATATATTATATAATAATTCAGGTATATCAGGTAGCAATAAATTATCACATGTTTGTACACAAATTGCCAAATACTGAGTTTTATGCATTGTCTATTATATTCTATATGCTGTATACCTATATATAATATATCCTATATAGTAATTTATAGTATTGAAGATATGTTTTTGTTCTCTAATATAGATATCATAGAACATTTAATTTCAACTATAAATAAAATCATGTGCATTTACTGTTGCGTTCAAGTTTTCAAAACCTGATAGCCTACAATGAGAAATTCCTGAAGAGTAGAATTTCACTTGGAAATTTTACTTAATTGAAAGTCACACTAATTTGAAATTGAATTAGGTATATATTGTGGAATTGTGGTATCATAAAGCAATTGCAGCAAATTTTATTAGATGAGGAGGATCTTAATTTTCAATTTCGGATATTAATGTTTACCACAAAATGTCTACTTTTAATTCGCCAAGACGTACTTCGCTATCAGTAACCTCGTTCCAGGGTGCATCTACAATGATGGCTATACCATTGGTAAGTTTTTACAACAGGGTCATTAAAAATTCAAACAAAAGATAATGAAACAGCAGCCTTATAAAGTTTCTGAAAGACAAGATGCCTTGAATACAGAAGAAAGAACAAAGAACAAAGATGAAAGAAGAAAGAAGAAAGATGAAAGATGAAAGATGAAAGAAAGAAAGAAGAAAGATGAAAGAAGAAAGAAGAAAGATGAAAGAAGAAAGAAGAAAGAAGAAAGAAGAAAGAAAGTTGCCTTAGATGTTGTTAAAATACAAATGAGTATAGAGTACACAAAGTTAAGTTAGTAATATAACATACCTTTGAATTTACAGCTTGCCGTTTTCGCCGTCTTTTCACTTACCATTCATTCCCTTGCCCTTTGGTGCTACCTTTGACTTTTCCTGTTACCGTTACTCTTACGCTTGCTTTTACTCTCGCTCTTACTCTTACTCTTACTCGTATTCTTATTCTTGCTTTTACGGTTGCCTTTGTCTTTTCATTTACCGTTAACTTTCTCTCTGCCTTTGTCTTTTCTCCTTTTGAAGTACATATGACTTTAACTTTGCCTTTGTATTTGCGTCTGGCTTAATAATACCAAATATTGACTAGCTAATTTAAGGTTTAGCTACACAGTGTGTAATTCTGTAATATGTTTTTGTTCAATATAATAGATTTTGATAACGAATTTTGCCAACAGATATGTAATAATAACGTCATATTTTCTAAATAGAAAATAATCCTGAGAGACATTACCTCTTTTGTTATTGAGACACTGATTTATCTACACAAAATGAGCTAAAGCATATATTATATAATATACATTATATCACCTATCAATTTACACGAATTGCGTTACTTATTGTATCTAATTGCCTCAAACCAAGGTAATATGGACTCTACAATGATTAAAATATAATTGTAATTGGTTGAAATCACAATATTTCTGTATGAGGTATTTTATAATTAAAGTTTAATTCCGTTATTTTTTTTTTCTAAGAACTGGGGAAATAAGTTTCCCTGCATAAAATCACTCAGGGAAGTGATGATTCGTGTACAACATTTTACTCAAAGGATAATTTTCTGTGTTTTTGTAGTTAAAATTTTGGTTATGCTTAAAGTAATATAACTTTTACTACTTAGATAATGACCAGATTTCAACCTCTTGAAAATAGCTCAAAGAATATGAAATTTGAAAAATACATGGTTCTAGATCATCATAGATATATAGTAACACATTGGTGCTTACAATCATTCAATCCTTACTGTTTTTCATCCACACTGTTAATCAAAAAATCTACCACGCAATAAATGTTTAGCGTAATACACTCCTGATCACGGGGATTGGTAATCATTAATGCTAGAATATATTGGTTCATAAGAACTTTAATTGCGTGAACAGTAAATCGCTCAAGTTGTTCATAATGTGTGTTATTTTCCTTACTTGAGAGGTTTATTGGTCTATTAAAACGGAATCGGCTTTCTATATCACAATTATATTATTATCTACACAGTTTCATTCTACAACAGTGTGGTAAAATTGTACTTTTTGTAGATTCATGACCAAAATAATGCTCCTGTACTCTTCCAAAGGTATTTAGATTTTTGTTGAGCAAAAACGCCAGTGAAAATTATATTTATCTTTGTGCATTTACACAGTATGTTTTTTTACCGTTTTTGTGTTTGTTTTTTTGCTTTGTTTTGTTTAGTTTAGTTTTGTATATCACCAAATCAAAGAAAAGTCTAATAGAATTGAATGTTCATATAATTGAATTTTAAGCAGCAAGTTGTGCAACGATATTTTGAATAAGATACCCATATCTGTAAGTGCCCAAATTGCCCTCTAGAAGACTTTTTTTTTTGTTTTATAAAGAGCTTGGACTGAACTAAAGGACTCGATACCTTTTGAAAGATTGTGGTAAATATGCTTCGAAACATAATGACTCATTTATATGAAAACTACAAATTTAAAAGCAAACTTTCCCAAGAACTGGGTGATGATTTGATATAAATCTATCCAAGTTTAAAAAGAGTTATACTCTTGGCAAACTAGGATAAATGTTGATGATCAACTTATTTTAAGATAAACTTATAAGTTATGAAAAAGGGAGAATTTTAGAGTGCTAAAGGATACTTAAATAGCATTCAGTTTAGATATTTTCAATTATATTATCTAGTTTTAAATGATTTTCAACATCAAACATTTGCAATCACTTGAGAGTTTTTAAAATAAAAGTCTCGAAATTAGATGCCAAACTAAACATTTCAGAACAAAACCATTAGGATACATACTGAGACACTATATACAGTTTGAAATCACATCTGATGGGTATTTAAAAAAGCATTGGTAGTTCTTTTAACTAGACGTCTCAACTTTACAATTTTATAGAAGAGCAGCATTAAATACTCTAAATGTTGATACATTAGTGAATCAGCATAGTTTTAATTGACCCAAGTTATGAGTGGTGGTATTGAATAGTACTGCTCAAGAAGGTATAAGACTTTAAATAATCAATAATACTGGCTATATAATTATTATCTCTGTATGATCAACGAAAGCATATCCAAAAGAGCCATACTTAATCATTCAAAAACGTATAGTCCCAATATCAGGATTAAAAAGTTGTACGTATCACTGTATTATTTTTGTAAACCATAGTAATATACACTACAGCTCAATGCTTAAACTGAGTAATATTAAAGTCGAGCAATACCTATTAAGATTATCAGCTACTTGAAATAAAACTTCAACACTTGCATCCCTTAGATCTAACTATCACAGATATACATAATACATATAGTATCTTATCATAAACAAAGTATTCGTTTCAAAACACGTTACAATAATGGCAGACACTTGAAATTCATTTATCTGCCAAATTTGAAAATGTGTATTTAAATTGATTCTTTTTTTTTTTTTTTTTAACTTTTTTTTTTGCTAAAAAGAAAAATGTTTTAAACAACAAAACGAAATCTCATTTTTAGAATTGTGTTTGTGGGTGTGTGTTTATATATAATTTACTATATATATCAAGAGTTGTTGATCTTTGTTTTTGGTGATTTTGAAATAGTTAGACTTAGTTGTTGTTGTCTGATCATCAACTAACAATCCAACTTTATAAATTTCAAAAATCATTGAAGGTTAACTCTTGTTATATAGTGATATTGAATAAGAGTTATTAGATATGAAATCGTATGCTGTTAAAAGAGCGTTAGCATTATCTATAGCTGCTATAGCGATTATATTTATCTTGATAAAGATATCGTCATCATCAACTCCAGATTTGGAACAGGTTTTGAGTCAAAGTTCATCAGTTTTAACGGGGTCAGATAGTAATGAAAACACAGAAAATGGTAATTTTCAAGGAGGTAAAAAAAATGGATTAAGTTTTTCCAATAGAAAATCAAGTGAAGAATTAGATTTAGCTAAAAAATTGAATCAATTAACAGAAAAATTAATTGAAGAACAAGATAAGAGATTAACAAAATTGGAATCTGATAGAGTTAAATTAGAGAAACAATTGAATGAATTACGTAGACCAATTCAAGATTCGTCATTACGTGAAAGATTAGCATATATGTTCCCATATGATCAAACAAGAAAATTTCCAGCATATATTTGGCAATCATGGAAGTATGGATTAAATGATGAAAGATTTGGATCAAAATATAAGAAAGGTGAAGAACAGTGGGCAGTTAGAAATCCAGGTTTTGTTCATGAATTATTTAACGATGATACATCAAATGCAATTATTCATTATCTATATATGCACTTCCCCGAAATTGTTAAAGCATATGAATTAATGCCAAATATTATCTTAAAAATGGATTTTTTCAGATATTTAATGTTATATGCAAAGGGAGGTGTTTATGCAGATGTTGATACATTACCTCTTCAACCAATTCCAAATTGGATACCAGAAAATGTTGATCCTTCTGAAATTGGAATGATCATTGGTATTCAATCGGATCCAGATACTCCTGATTGGAGAAAAGATTATGCAAGAAGATTACAATTTGCTAACTGGGTAATTCAAGCAAAACCAGGACATCCAATCTTAAGAGAAATAATCGCTACAGTTACAGAAGAAACACTGAAAAGGGCTAAAGAGGATAGATTACACCTACCTGATACAAATATAGAGATAACGATAATGAATTGGACAGGTGCGGGTATTTGGACAGACGCTATCTTCAAATATTTTAACGATTACGTTTTAAGTGGTATCTTTTCAAAAGTTACGTGGAAAGATTTCACTAAACTTGATGTTCCAAAATTAGTATCCGATGTTTTGGTTTTACCAATTACCTGTTTCTCTCCTGGTATTGGAAAGATGGGTTCACATGATGTTGACCATCCTCTAGCATTTGTTAAGCATTATTTTGAAAGATTATATCAACAGAATAATGGTTGATGTAAGATTAAAGTAAATTTTAAATAATGAAAGCATAAATAAAGATTACTATCACATTTTCTTTTTTTCCGAATATTAAAAAAATCTCCAGTAATTTTTATAATTTTTCGTCAATTCTCAATCGCTAAAAAAATTATTTGAAAAATTACCCTTTTTGTACATCAAAGGAGAAATTTCAAAACATCAATTTTAGGAAATCTCCTTTATCATTTGGCGTAATAGTTAAATTAGGTACATAAGAATATATAATCATTGATCATTGCTGTTTAAGATGAATTGATATCTTAACTTTGAGTTTTCGTAGTTTTCTTAACAGCTTTCAAAGAAGAACAAAATAAATCAAAGAAAAAAAAAAAAAACATGGTGAATTTGGCAGCAGTCTTCATATCACTCCATACAATATGTATTTTACTTAACATTCCTTCGTTGATTTGGCATATAACAACAAAGAATACACCTGCGATTGCACTTTTAATCTATTTACAATTGATGATGATAAAAGGTTTAGTTGATGCCATTGTTTGGGGTTATGACAATTATTTAGAAGTATGGGATGGTAAGATATGGTGTGATATAATGATTAGATTACAAATGGGGGCAGGTATAGGCTGTTTAAGTTCTATCTTTGCAATATCATTAAATTTATTTATGATACTATTGGCAAATGGTATCACTGAAAGATGGTTCAATCATCCAAAGTTAAAGCTATCTATTGAGTTAAGTTGTGTACTAATTTTTCCAATAGTAATAATGGGATTACTATATTTTGGACAAAATTCAAGATATCAAATATACAAGATATCAGGTTGTAGATTCCCATTAACAGACTATAGAGTCAGTATTGTTGTTTTTTATTTTTGGATATTATTTTGGTGTGTATTAGCATTTATAATGTCATGTGCAACACTATTTATTTTTTTCAAAAAGAGGAAATATGCAAGAAATATATTTGAATGTACAAATTCAGGTTTATCATTAAAAAAATTTTCAAGATTACTTATCTTTTGTTTCTTAGTTATATTGGGTATGCTACCATTTACACTAGTGATAATAATTTTGGATGCACCATTTTTTTCAAAAGAATTTTATTCAATTTCAATTCATGATTCATTATTTTGGGGTGCAATTTTAAGATATCCCCATGACTCATTTGTTGATATTGATAGATGGGTTTATATTGGAGTTTCGTTTATTAGTTTTGGATTATTTGGTCTTGGCTCAGATGCGTTAAATATGTACGTTGCATATTTAATCAAGCTACCAGGTGGTGAAAAATTATACAATTTAATCAAGATTTGGAAACAGAAAAGGTGGGAATCTAAACAGAATAAAATTTTCCAAAAACGAGAAACAAATGTTGAACTTGAATCATCGCAAGTTGAACTATATGACATTGACGGATTTACTAAAAATGATTATAAGCATTATTCAAATTTAACCTCACCTTCAGATTCCGCAAATTCTGGTATGAAGAGTGATTCAGTTAAAATTACAAGTTCATTGATTGATGATGAAGATATAATGGCCGAGTTAAGACAGGCGGAATTCGATTTATTAGATGATGAGATAAAGAATGACTTGAAAAAATTGGGTCTACAATGTTGAGTATATGATTTTTTTAAAGTAATTATAATTTTAAATTAAAGTAAACTATAAAATTATATGTATATTAACTAAACAAAAGGGGAAGGGGGTATCGATTGACCAATGTGTAGTACAAAGAGAAATAATATAATATTAACAAAATTTTGTGTTGTGTATTAGGAAAAAAATTTATAGCACCAACCTCCTAAATTACACCAATAAAAAAAAAAACACAAAGCTATAATAAATACAAGAAGCAAGGGGAACAAAACAAAAAAAAAAAAGAAAAACATAATAACAATAATAATAATAATAATTAAAATTATGATTCTTCTTCAGTTCTCTTTGGGAAATACACAACTTCAAAAGAAGATTGGAATAACATTAATGAAGTTGATTTAGTACCATCTTCCTTTTCGTATGTAGTATTTGAAACATCGGCTTCAACAAAAATTTTAGCACCTTTACCTAAATATTGATTGAAGAAATTAATTTGATTATCATTGAATAAAGCAATGTTAAACCATGAAGTAATATCTTGACCTTTACTCTTTGAATTAACTGCAATAGAGTATCTTAAATATTCTTTACCGGTAGAAGTTGTTTGTCTTGTTAAATCTGAACCAATGGTACCGATTAAGGACATTTTAGCCAATTGAGGCTTCATAGTGGTGGAAAAGGATCTAACTGATTGTCTGAACATTTTATGTTATCGTTGTTTTATTAAATAATTGGATATAGTATTTTAAAATTTTAGTATACAAACAAAAACAAATTTGATATAAAGTTAAGTTTAATCCCGTTTTTCTTTTATTTCTAATAATTTCCCAAAATGAGCAAAAAAAAAAAACACGTTAATTTTTTGCTTTCAATGAAAAGAAAAAGTCGCGATTAACATTACATCTGTACACCATTATAAGAAAGAGGTAGGGTAATTTATTATTATTATTATTTCTGTGTTATGTAATATATTATGTAATCGGTGGATATTATCACAAAAGAAAATTTAAAGTAAAAAAAAAAAAAAATGAGGGGAAGAGGGTAAAAAAAAACAAAAGAAGGAGAAGAATTCAAATTTCTTTTATAAGAGTGATTGTACTTTATTTTTATGTCTTTATTTACTGTTAATTAATTCAATTAATTCTTTTTTATTTCATTAGTTTGGATTATACTATTAGCATGAAGGTTTTGGGTTTGCTCAAGAGAGATACTAAAGGGTTAGTTTCTAATTTAATAAGAAGTACTATACCTAGTGGAAAACATTTACAAATTCGATTATTTAGTAGTAAGAATTCAATTTTATATAAGCCTGCAGCAGCTGCTGGATCAATACAATCATCATGGCCTTCAGGATTTAGATTACCTAGACCTAGAACATGGGAAGAATCTAAAGAAGGGGCATTATCAAAAGCTGCTAGGTGGTATTTATTAGCAGAAATGTTTAGAGGGATGCAAATTGTTTTAGAGATGTATTTTAGAGCACCATATACTATATATTATCCATTTGAAAAAGGTGCTATTTCACCAAGATTTAGAGGTGAACATGCATTGAGAAGATATCCATCAGGAGAAGAACGGTGTATTGCTTGTAAATTATGTGAAGCTATATGTCCAGCACAGGCAATTACAATTGAAGCTGAAGAAAGAATTGATGGTTCAAGAAGAACTTATAAATATGATATTGATATGACAAAATGTATTTACTGTGGTTATTGTCAAGAAAGTTGTCCTGTTGATGCTATAGTGGAAACTCCAAATGTTGAATATTCAACTGGTGATAGAGAAGAATTGTTATATAATAAAGAAAAGTTATTGGCAAATGGTGATAAATGGGAGCAAGAGTATAAATATGCTGCAGATGCTGATGCTCCATATAGATAAATTACCCATTTTATCATATAAAATCTTCCCATCATTTATTTATTACTTATTTATTATTATTTATTATTACTTATTTATTATTATTATCTATTTATTCATTGGTTTAAAGTATTCAGTTGTAATTTGTAAATAAAATGATTCAAATATAAAGGCGGTGTTTTAAATTATGTATATTTTTTTTTTTTTTTTTTGTTTTTTTAAAAAATTATTTTTTTTGATTTTTTTTTTTCATATGTTTATTTAAATACTGCTTTATGGGTGTTGGAGTTTGAATTTGTGTGCGTCAATAGAGCTATATATATATCATCATCAAATGTCTAACTTAGTGAAAGTTTCAAGAGCTGATTTATTTGATAATTTAAGTTCACACTCTGGTTCAGACTCAGGATCTGATTCTGAGTCTGAATCTGGGTCTGGATCAGGGAATTATCAACCTCCATCTGGATTTGACTTTGAGATTGTGGATATAGAGGATGATCAGGTTGAAGAAAGTATAGGTCAAACAGAACCTATAAGCACAGAGACATTGTTCCCCATGTTTTCTATAGATCCAAGTTTGAAACTAGATTCAATAAATGCAGAGATGGTTAAAGTCAATATAGTATCATCTGAAGATACATCTGATGGAACTAATCAAGAAAGGTATGATGAATTAGATAAGTATATTGCCGAGCAAAAGAGACCAGATTCGTACTATTTCACAAAATATACCGATGATGACATACTAAGATTCGAGTCTATAGCATTGACTGGAGAACAAATTATTGCCACGGCAGCAACTTATAGGGAATTCAATAATAAGTACAGACTAATAGATTTAGATGAATATAATGCGAATGTTACAAGGTTGAAAAATCAAGAGAAGAAAAAAAATAAACTAATAAATGCTAACAAGATAAAACAAGAGAGTAAGAAATCTAAAAGAATGGGTAAGAATCAGCGACGGGCTAAGATTGAAAAAAAGAATAGAGAACAGGAAAGAAAGCTTGAATTTGTCAAATCAAAGGAAAGATTAGATAATTGGGGTTTACAATTACTACAACCGAAACCTAAGAAGAAGCCTAGAAGAAGAGGTGGTAAAAAGCATAAAAAGACAAATACAGAAGTTTCTACGACATCTTAGTAAAAATTATATATTCTAATTATAACCTCTATGTATCAATATAAAAATTAACGCTTACCATTTAGTGATGAAACACTATTTAACATCATTCTAACTTCTAAACTATCGTTTGTTTTGGAAAGTCTTGTATCTTCATCAAAAGAATTCAAAACAGAATTTATGATTATAGTTTGAAGTTCATCTTTGATTGCTTTTAAATTTTTAGAGATTGGACCTCCTTTCAACACAATCTCCTTAAATTTTGGTTCTATTCCAACGGCTATATCTTTCCAAAACAATATAGTTAAACTTGAATTCAATTCTAATACTGAGTCAATTTTCTCCAAAATCGTTATTGATTTTTTTTCAACTTCTGATGAGATTGTAGTTGGTTCGAACCATCTGTTATTTTTCATTACATTTTCTAAAGAATTTATAATTCTACCATTGTTACTTATCTCTTTGAAAACTTTCTCGAATGATTTTGGGTTGTTTAAATTTCTAATTATTAAATTAATTGAATTGAATATCTTTGAACTTAAAAGTTGTTGAACTTGATTATATAAAGACTCTGGACTAGTAATACTTTGTGAATATATTAAATTTAAAATTGCAGTATCATCATTATCATCAACTAATTTCAAATTCTTAAATTCATTGTTACAAATATTCAACACTTTAGCAGTTTGCAGTTGTTGAAATTGTTCATAATCTCTAACTAATTTTAATGATTTTAAAAATCTTGAATCTGCCAAATGACTTCTCAATCTTGTTAAAAGTTTACTCAATTGAACTAAACTCTTATATGGTCTCGCTGATAACTCTTTCTCTGATTTGTCAATTCCTTCAATTTTACTTAGTAAGTAGATGAAATATGTAGAAGATCTTAATAGATCACTAGTTTGGTGAATTTTTTTCAAAGCTGAATGTAAATTACTTGCCTCTTCATAAGGTTTTAAAAATTCATTTTCAATTCTACCATACGAGGTATTAATTTGTTTTAAAGATGGTTTTAAAGCACTGGTTATATTTTGGTCGAATGATTCTAAATTATCAAATTGATGTAATAACTCTGGGTAGTTTTCATTTGATTGTTTCTGTAATTTTTTATCTAAATCTTTTAAATCAAATTGTAATCTTTTAATGGATGTATTCAAATCTATTGAATTATCATCTTGATTATTTCTTGTTAAAAGTAAATCATTGGCAAATAGAATAGGATCAAACCCATCAGGGTTGGAGTCTGTTGTAGTGGTAGTATTTGGCACAAGATATGCTTCGTAATCAGAAAGATCAATAGAATTAGTTGTCATTGGTAGTATATGCTTAGTTTCAACAACACAAATTGAAAGACAACCATTTGTACAAAGATTAAATTTGGGAATAATCAGTAAATGATATTTTTATAAACAGTTGTAAAATCTATGAGCTGTGATGTTAACGAAATCGATTTCCTTTTTGGGAACAAAAAAAAATTTTGAACTTTTTTTTTTTTTTTTTTTTTTTTGTAAAGCTTTCGAATAAAAATATATTTTTGGGATATATTTCAAGGGAAAAGAAGAGGTTATAAAAGTGTATATTATATATATATAGATATTTAAAGGCAAATAATAATACAATATGGGATTTAAATTTGGATTTACACAAGATATAGACTCTGATGAAGAGACGAACAATCAGCAAGAGATTTGTCAAGAAGAATTCCAAAATCCAATAGACAATGTTACCATTCAAAAGCCACCAGTTCTACATACATTAAAAGAGATGTGTAGTCGTCTTATAGGAACAAGAATAAGTTATGAACCAGTGGTAGTTTTACCAGATGGATATACCCTCTATAAAAGAGAATTATTTGATGTGAAACATCAATTAATGTTAGAAGATGATGATGAGCAAAAAAATTTAATGGAAAGTGACAAGGAAGAATTCAATATCTTAATCGGACAAACCGATGAAGATTTGAAAAATGGAGTTTATGAAGGAGGATTGAAATCATGGGAGTGTTCATTTGACGTTATATTAAAATTGAATGAAATCTCATCACGAGTTGACATGTTAATTCAACAAGAAGATTTAAATATCATTGAAATTGGATGTGGTACATCATTACCATCACTATTTTTATTTAAAAAATTATTAGAGTCTCGTCAATTGAATAGTTATCAAAACAAAGTTAAATTAATACTTACAGATTATAACTATGAAGTTTTAAGACTTGTAACATTACCAAATCTATTATCAATTTGGTGTCAAACAATTCCAAATAAAGAAGAACTTTTCAACTTACAAAAAAGACAAGAACAAGAAGGAAATGTTAGACAAGGTGAATTAGATATTTCAAACTTGTTATTAGAAACTTTCATCAACTGGTTAGAAAAAAACTTGATTGAAATTGAATTTATATCAGGATCATGGAGTAGAAATTTTATGAATATTTTACAAAATTCAATGATTCAAAATGCCAAATCTATCAAATTAACAAGTGAAACTATTTATTCACCTGAAATGTTGAAAGTAATTTCAGAAATTATGTTTGAATTAACATTAAATTCACAAGCTAATGATATTATACTACTAAGTGCCAAAGATATTTATTTTGGTGTTGGTGGATCTATCAATGACTGTATAAATTATTTGAGTAATAGAAATATCCAAATCGGAGGTGGATTTAACTGGCAAGTTGAGAAAATCAATTCAGGTTTACAAAGAAGTATCGTCATAATGAGAAAAGGATTAATTAATTGAATATATTAATATATATAAAATACCAATATGAAACAATTCAGCTCTCTATAAAAACCGGCCGGTGATTATGTAATCAATTTATATGCGTAATTTAAAGATCTGTCAGGTACCAAAAACGGCGTAACAAAAATTAATTTTTTACAGGGAAAAAAAGCATGGAATTTTTTTTTTTACACCGGGGCGTACTATAGACAAATTTACAATATATAATATGTACAGAAATAAATATATATTATATAGACATATATACATATATAATTTGATAGAAATTATATGTATATTGAATAGTTAACACAATAAGCATATATACTGTGAAGCAGTGTGGTATAAATACACATTTGTTATATGGTACGTAATAATTTTACTTTATTTCTTACCAAAAATAGAAATATTTTTTTTTTTCTTTTTTTTGTTCGGTCTTTGTAAATTTTTTGGTGAGAAATAGCGATAAATTTTTTTTTTTTTTAAAAAAAAAATGGCGTACGTGAATTCATATGAGACATAACAAACAAAAAAAAAAAAAGTTATAAAGCGTTTAAAAATAATTAATTTTTATTTTAGTTTGTAATATACTAATAGATTTTAATCTTTTATTGGGTTTTCTATTATATATTTTTGACCTAGTTTTCCATAGTTTTTGATCGTTATATATATATATATATACACGTTATATATATATATATATATATATATAAAAGAGAATCATGATACTAGATGCTCCTCCTCCTCCTCCTCCTCCTCCACCTCCACCACCTCTAAGTTCCAATTCTCCCACATTAACTTCTTCTCCATCATCTAGATCATCTTCTAATGAATGTTCAATTACACTACCTTCTTCCACACAGTATATGACGTCTGTTATCAATGATGATGATAATGATGATGATGATGATAATAGTCGTGTGAGTAGTATTGGTACACCAGGTGGTTTGACAACAACTAATACACCACCAAGAAGGCAAAAAAATTTAAAGAATTTACAATTAGATCTATCTAAATCTCCTAAAAATTTATATTTACAACAGCAGCAGCAACATCAACAACAACAACAACAACAACAACATCCAATTTTATATACTGAGGGAGGTAAAAAATCATTACCAGTTGCAAATTCTTCACTAACGCCCAATCTTCAATCGATTTACAAGACACCAATTAATATACCTTCACCAAAACAAATTATAAGTACTGATGAAAATGAATCATCTAATAAACAATTTAGAAGAAGAAGTAAAACTTTAGGGTTAACAATTTCAACAAGTTCAATAGATGGGAATGATTCAGTTGAATCGAATATACATTCTGCAATTGATAGACATAGATCAAATACATTTTTTTCAAATGACTATGAAACAAATTCACAATCTGAAAAAATTCTTAAAGGAGGTCAATTTTCACTGAGAGGTTATAATTCACATAATTTAATTAAACCTCAAACTATAATGCATTCTTTAGGTAGAATGACACTATCTTCAAATACACCAATAGTAGAATCTTCTTCTTCTTCTTCTTCCTCCTCTTATTCATCGTCTTCTTCTGTGCCGTATATTCAAAAGAATGATTTAGAACAACAGATACCTGATTCTTCGAATATTAGAAATGCATATCCTAATGGTCCAACTTGTGTATTATCACCAAATTTATATTTATATTCAGAACCAACACTTTCACAAATTGAACAGTTTGATTTAGTTATAAATGTTGCTCAAGAATTAAAGGATAGATCCAAAGAAGTTGAAGCATTTAATTTAAAATCATCAAAAAATACTAAATATATTTTTATACCATGGACTCATACTTCAAGAATTGCTACAGATTTCCCCAAACTTACCAAAATAATTGATGATCAAATCAATTTATCAAATAATAATAAAATTTTAATTCATTGTCAATGTGGTGTTTCAAGATCGGCTTCTTTAATATTGGCTTATTTTATGACACATTTTAAAATTGGATATATTGAAGCTTATAATAAATTAAAATTAAATTGTCCTTTGGTATCTCCTAATATGACTTTAATGTATGAACTGATGGAGTGGGGTAAACAACTGGGATATACAACTTCACCTACACACACTAATAATAATAATAATAACAATAATAATAATAATGATAATAATAATAATAATAATAATAACCATGTCAATTGAACTGATGCTAACGATTACACTAGCTATATTTTCTCTTTCATCACTGCTCCCTTTTTAATCTACTTGCATGTCTAACATACCTCCGCCTGATTTAATCGTGTACAATACCCTAAAGTACATATATATGTTCTTTCTATTTATATATATGGTCTTTTAATTCGCTCCTAGTTTCCTTTTTTTCAATTTTTTTTTTTTTTACCTTTTTTTAACCCCCTTCTTTCTATTTTTCAAAAACTTATTTATTTTGGTATAATTTAGACGATAATTGAATAGTATATATATATATATATATATAATATATAATATATACAAGCTTTGGTTAATGATTACATGTAACTTACTCCTTGATAATAAAAATTGTACGTTTAACAATTACCCTGCCTTGAATGTGATTACTTTTAAAAGTATTACGTAATTACGTCGATAGACTTTCAATATTACGTAATTAACTAAATTTTCGACATAAAAAAAAAAAATATTTAATTTTTTCTTTTAATGCAAAATTCAACATATCCCACTTTCTCAAACAATTTATGTTTTTTGTTAGAGAACAAAATATATGTATAATTTAGTTTTTATAATAAACAAACAAAATAGAGGTCATTTTTATATAATTGTTTACCATACTTCATTTGCAGTTCAGTCAGTCAGAGTGTGTGTTTTCACTAACAATAAGCATAAGAAAGAAGAATTGAATGTCAAGTGGTGACAGTCTAAATAATAGCGGGTCAATACCAAACTTGTCGTCATCAAAATCTCATCAACAGAATAGTGCAAAGACTTCATCAAATACAATGAAACAAAATGCTTCAATACCCAATTTAAATGCAAATAGTAGTAGCAGTATTATCAGGTCATTGCAACCTATGAAAAAATCTAAAAAATCAGCGTCTGTTGCAGTTTATGATAGTTCTGGGAAACCAATTAAAAAGGTACAAAATTTAAGCACAAGTACAAACTCAAGTAGCTCAGTTGCTAGTCCACCAGTTACTAGTAGCAGGAACACGTACAATAACAATAATTCAAATAGAAATATAAGTTCTACGGAAATTCATCATAAAAGAGAGCAAGATTATAGATACGATAGTTATTATCAGAACTCACACGATTATTATAACTCATATGGTAATCAAGGTGGATACTATGATAATGATTCTCATTATCATCATAAGAGTAATCACAATATAAGGAGAGACTATAATAGAAAGGATGACTACAGAAAGGATGACTACAGAAAGGATGACTACAGAAAGGATGACTACAGAAAGGATGACTACAGAAAGGATGACTACAGAAATTTCAACAAGAAAGATAATTCTCACAAGAAATATTTCCAACAGCAGACTATTCGCCATCAGCCCCAACATGATGAATCAAGACTAGTTTCAAATGATTTTACGGATAAGAGACACCAACGAAATGATAATAGTAATATTGGTAGTATCAATTCTACTTCAAAGATATCTCAAGAAATGAATCAGGTCGTAACAGAAATGCCTATACTTATTAAAACAAACTCTGAGGAACTTGTAAAAAAGTCAGAACCTGAGAAACCCATTGAAAAGACAGAACTTGTAGAAGGCATTGAAAAGTCAGAACCTGATGAAGAATCTAAGAATGCACCATCCCAGGAAGAGATCAAACCTACCAAATCTGAGGAAGAGATCAAAAAGACTGAACCAGAAGATGAGAAAAAATCTGAACCAGACGATGCCAAAAAGACTGAATTAGATGATAAAAAGACTGAATCTACTCAGGAGGTGACTATAAAGAAGGATGTTGAAAACAAGAGCGCAGATATTGATGATACAAAAGAAATCAAATTGGAGAGTCGACAAATAACTAATAGTGATGAAGATACGGACCTTGAAGATGCAATTCCTTTACCATCAAAGAAGACTAGACGTATTCATAGACTAATGAGACAAGCCAAATCTGATGATGAAGATGAAAGTGAAAGTGAAGGTGAAGTTACAAATGAAAACGTTAAAGATAAATCGTTAAACAAACATAATAAAGTTACTAATTCCACTGATGAAAACGATGAACATGATGAAAATACAGGAAGAAGTACAGGAAGAAAATTGGAAAAAAGAGGGGGTTCGTCATTATCTTCTCGCTCGCAATCACCAAGACAGAGAAAATTTTCTGGCAAAATGGGTAAAGACGCTTCAGGAAGATCGTTACTACAAAGAGTGTGTGCTAAAGGAAACTATGAGGAAGCTAAAGATTTAATTGGTGCTGGTGCTAATGTCAATGATTCTGATAATGCTGGAATTTCTCCGCTACATGAAGCTGCCTTAGAAGGATATACTTCAATTGTTGAGCTGTTACTAGATAATGGCGCAGATATCGATGTTCAATCGGGCCATATGGATAAAGACACTGCTTTAATTGATGCAGCATCAAACCTTCATGTCGATGTTGTTAAGCTTCTATTAGAAAGAGGAGCCAATCCAACTCTGGTTAATGCACAAGGTGATGCTGCCTTAGATGCTGTTGAGCGTTACAGCGAATCTAACGAGTTGGATTTAGAAGACATGGAAACAGTTAAAATACTACGCAAATATTTAGTTGATGCTGCAAGAGAGTATAAGAAAAAGATGAAAAGTGGACAAAACGATAATGGTACAGATTCTGACAAGGAAGATACACTTTCAAGAAGACAACACCAAAATACATTTTATGATATGTTTTCTAGAGAAGGTAGAAGTGAAATTTATACAAAGGTTGCTGAGAATGATGTCACATTTGTATTGAGTTATGTTTCGAACTTATCACTGAGTAATATTCCTCCAGATTTATTGAGTCTTGCTGCCAAACACGGCCATATTGATATTGCTAGTATCCTTCTAGCATTTGGTGCTAAAGTCAACTACGCTGATAAAAACGGATATACTCCACTAATGTATTCAGTTGGAAAAGATCATACTGGAATGGTCAAGTTGTTGTTAGAAAATAAGGCAAATCCGCTTATAAAAGATAAAAAGGGGAGAACTGCACTTGATATATTGGTGCAAGGTTATATCCCTGATGAAGAAGAGATAAAGGTCTTACAAGGAGCAGCTGAAAAACAACAAGAACTTGATGCATCTTCTAAGCAACAAAAGTCATCCAAAGGTTCAAGAAAGGGCAAACTGAAAAGAAAGGTGGTCTCGGATTCTGGGGATGAGTCAGCTGATGAAGATGTTAACATGGAAGTCGATGAACCTGAACAAGAGTCAGATCTGGAAAAGTCCAAGACAAAGAAGAGAAAACTTTCTGAGAAAAAGTTCGTTGGTGATAAAAAGCCTCATTCTAAGAAATTGGCATCCCTTGATAATCTGAATGTTGAAAATACTACAAAATCATCTACTCAAACTCCATCTTCTACTAGAATATCCACTCCTAAGAGTTCTTGTGAAGTCAATGATAAGAAGATATCTACAAAGCATGAAGCAATTGATGATAATAGTACTGAAACCAATGTTAAAGAGAAGTCAGATGTCAAAGTTGAATCTGAAAGTTTACCTGCGCAGGAAACCGTTGAGCAACCTTCTGAATCTCGAACACCAAAGGTTACAGTTCCAGCATTGACTCCAGAAGAAATCGAGGCAAGACATCAAAGAGAAGTTGAAACCAAGAGAGCAAGGGAAGCTTTAGAACAAGAGAAACTGGAAAGAAAAAAGGCAAGACAACTTCAAATTGCTAAAAGTATTGCAGATCTTGAAAGAAAAAGAGAAGAAGAAAAGAAAGCAGCTGAAAAGTTGGAGAATGAACGTAAACAAAAGGAAGAAGAAGAGAAAGCCAGAAAATTAAAAGAGGCGGAAGAACAAGCCAAATTAGAAGCAGCAAAGATGGAAATGGAAGAAAAGAGGAGAGTTAGAAGTTTCTATCCATTTGGTATCAAATCTGCAAAACTAAATGGTGTTCCTTCAGCCCAAGAAGCAAGTAAATACTTACCACTATATTACAAAACAGTAGAAGGTCAAAAATACGTGATTGATTTACAAGCTATTCTATTATTAGGAGAAGGCAAGTTTTCAGAGAAATATGCAACCATGTATAATAAGAGTCTTACAAGTGATGAAAAAACAAGAATGTGGAATCTGTTGTGGCCAATGATTGGTTCGTTTATCAACGAGAGTACATTCAGTGAGCCTATTGCAAATATTAAGAAGATTTACAAAATTGAAGAAAGAAATTTCATGGAACTTGATTTCCATTGGGTCAGCATGGATAACTTTCAGAAAATTTTGAACGATAATGATGAACTTCTTCAAATAAAAGAATTGGTTACTGAGTTTAGTTCATGTGAAATACTGTTCAATAATGCATCTAATGTTGCTACTTCTACCACAGTCAAGAGCGACTCTGTTTTATCTACTTTAGCATCTACAGCAGCGGATGCTCCTTCACCTTCCATCACAACTCAATCAGGTAATCAATATTCTACTATTGGGTCCCCTGTTTTTGAACTTGCTTACTCTTCAGCCAATATCGACACTGAGTTACCAATGAATTTAGGTATCAAAGCTAGAAAACTTTTACAAGGAGTCAACAAGAAGATATGGTGAACCCATATTTAAATATAAGTGTATCAATCAATATATTTTAATAGTTATGAAACGTGTAATGTAATCAAGTGGGGTATTATCATACTAAGCGCACCTTTTCTTTTTACTGAATTAATTGACTGGATTTACGAATTTACGAATTTAAATAAAAAATTTAATAAATCTAATAAAGTAATATAATTTAATAAATATACGTACGGATGATAATAAAGTAAGGATGTAGATGAATAATGAAAATTGGAATGGAATTGATAACGATAGAATCTGTTAGGAATGGGTGTTGGAAAATTTTTTGTTGTTTTATAATAAATAGAAGAACCAAAGAAATGCAAAAAATTTAGAAGTATTGTACAGCTAAATAAGAATTCAAGATTCGCAAATTTATTTTGATTGGATTTGAGAGTAGGTACTGAATGGATTGGCGTTCTTTGACTTCAAGTATTCGTCGGATTTTTCTTGCCATTCTCTGTTCATAGTCTTTGGAATGTTTCTCTTTGATCTGAAGTATAAGAAACCAGCGGCAGTTAAACCAACACCAATGAAGGTACCCCAGAAAATATATCTAACATCTTCAGATGAGTGGATTGGCTTTCTTGGACCCCATTCACCGAATGAAACGTAGAAAGCAGCCTTCTTTTCTTCAGCTGATAATTGGTTCCATGGTAATTTTTGTCTTTCAGCTAAAGCTTCAATTAAGTCTTTTCTATCAGATTCTGGTAATTTGTCCCATCTTGTTTGTAAACCAGACACGGTAGCTTGGGATAAAGTTGAAGCAGATCTAACTGATAATTGTTGTTGTAATCTAGTGGATGCTCTTAGTGTTTGTCTTAACATTTTTAGTTCTGTAATATATATATAGTCAATTGGACGTGATATAGTTAGTATTATAATCTAGTGGTAAATATTATTAATCTTTGTTTATTTCTTTGAATTTAACAATTAAAAATGTTGAGTCAAATTGTAGGAATATTATATGTAAATAAGAATTGTATGTCTCTTATTTCTCTCTCTCTCTCTCTCTTTCTTTCTCTGTTTTAATTGTATATAAAACTCAATTGATTAGAAACAAAAAAACTCACAAAAAAAAAAACTGCATACAGTAAACACCACCAGGACTTTGAAACTCTCACCAACCAAAAAAATCAAAAAAAATCAAACCACCAAAATAATTCTATGAAATAGATAATGTATTACATAATCTGGAAAATTTTTAAAAAATTTGAATTGTTGAAATTTCATTGGCTGAGAGAGAAAAGAGGGAGTCGCTACTATAAAATTTGATAGTAGTGGATTTACCAAAGTTTTACCTGCACTTTTTTTTTTTCTTTCTTTGTGCTTTGTTTAATTTTGTTGTTTGATTGAAAAGATGGAAGTTATGGGATATGGGAGACAATTGGCTAGATAGATAGCCATTATATTCCAATAGTTGGATATTTATTGATACGTTGTAATTTGAATTGGAGAAAGAGCATGTGTGAGGCAAAAGTTAAACAAGAGGGATAATTGATAGTACTTGTATTTTGTAAATTTTTGTAAATTTTTTCTTTAATAATCTATCTGATAAGTAACAAATGTTATATATGATGAATGTCTATCTATGGTGTATTATATGACTCTTTAAACTTTTTTTTAAAAAAAAAAGGTAATAAATGATGTTTTCAAATGTTCAAATTGACTCAACCTTTTATTGTTTTTCCTACTTGTAAAAACAAAGAGATAACACAAGTGATATAAAAAAAAAGAGATATATAACATACCTATTGATGTAAAATAATTATGAATAATTCACTATACTTATATATTATATATTATATACAAAATGTACAAATAATGTTTATAAAATGTAAATAAATATTAGTAAGGATGAGCAAATAAATATTGGATTAGAGAGAGAAAGTAGTACAAGATTGAGATTGTTAGTGGTTAAAGTGCCATGGCGTGTGCTTTCTTCTTTTTCTCGTTTTTTTTTTTTTTTTTTTTCGTTTCTTTTCTTTTTGAACTTTTGCGTGAGAGGTTATATTATGTAATCGTGTATATCGTGGTATATAAAACAAATTGTTGATTATGTCATATATTATGTCATTACAGATTTTAATAATAGATTATTATTTTATTTTATATAGTAAATACATTCATTATACAATTATAATTAGATATAGATAAAACGGCAAGATTATAGGTAGGAAGTAACAACATACTATAATATGTATAGGAGGAAAACAAAATAAAACAGAGTAAAGGGAAATTGAAACACAAACTGTGAAACTAAAGACATAAAATTAACTTAATATTTAAGCTAGTGCAAGAGATATATATAAAAAAGAAAAAGAAAAATATTCATTTTTGAATGGAGAGTAATGATCAATCTGCAACAACGAGAACAACAAGAGCAAGTAGTAATAAAACGATTAGTCAAGTCTAAACATCCAAATAGAAAATTAAAAAACGATAAAATAGTATAAGAAAATAAAAGAGATGATTAATTATAATCATCCGAACGTAACAAAAAGTAAGTGGGGGTGAAAGTAAGGCGAACAGCAAAAATGGTACTTTTTTTATATTTCAGTATATTATCTTTTAATTTTATTGGATTAGATTAGGCTTCGAACATTTTTATTTTTTTTTTCAGTTTTGGGGGGAATTTTTTTTTTTTTACTTAGTTGGAAATCTTTTCTCTTAATTGGCCTAAGTAATCTTTATAACTGAAAGTAGCACTGACCTTATCTTCAACCAATTCAGACGTACTCCACATTCTTAATGGAATGATATCTCTAACATTACTTGTGAATTGACTTTCATCTGAAGATGGACCTCTCACAATGTACAAATTCAAATAAGAAATTGTATCGTAACTTTCTCTAATCTTGGAAATGATATTTCTAACTCTAATATTAAATTCATTTTCAAGTTCAGGTAATTCAGCTTTACCAATTGGGATATCATTCAATGATTCAATACCAAAGACATCGAATGTTAATTGAGGAATAGCATCACCACCAACATATAAGAATAACTCAGATGTGTTATTGATCAGATATAAACCAAATTTGGCAAAGTTTGCTAAAGTGGCATTAATAGATTCAGGTAAGACAATTTCACCATTCTTCTTTGGAGGAATGTCATATGGATCATCTTCACCTTCAAATGGTAAACCACAGTCATCTGTCATTGAGTGTAAAGAATAAACTGATGGATAAATATAGTTAATTAATCTTGGTAAAGGTAAGGTATTCAACTTATTTAAAGCAGAAGATCTATGATCTGATGGAACTTTACCCGATCTAAATGCAATATGTTTAATTAAAGATTGTAATAATAGAGGTAACATTCTTAAATTGGTACAAATTTGTAATGGTGAGGATGAACCTAAATTACCTGGAACAATCTCTTTCTTGTAAATAGTTAAGATATCAATTAATGATTTAGTCAAGTAATCTCTCGCATCATTTAATGAAGATGATAAAGTTTTATCAACAGCTTTATGAGAGAAATAGTTTGTAATTGCCAGTTGATCAGCAGAAGCATAAACATCTTTCAATTCTTTTGAAGTTGGTAAACCTAAAGTCATAACTCTAATTCTTCTTTCACCGAAACATGTAGTGTGTAAAACAGCACATTGTAAATAAACATAGTTTTTACTCAAGTATTCATCAATAGAAACTTCAATAACATATGATTGATCCCTTGGGAAAGATGGGAAAGAACATAAATCGGATGATCTATTGAAGAAATTACCGTAGAATGCACTCATTCTTAAACCATTTGAACCTCTAACTCTCATAACTGCTTCTAAAGCAACATTCATTGATAAATGGTTAGAAACTTCTTTAGTCAATTTAGTAATATCTTCAATTGAATTAGCAGACCAGGCAGGGTAAAAGTGAGTTTGACCAGCAGTGTATCTTGGTAAGTTTGATAAAGTAGCGACATCTTGATAACTTGAACCAGTTAAGAACATATCAACTGATATTTGAGATTTATTACATTCAACAGCAAATGACTTGTAGAAAGAATTATTTGAAGTTAATAATGTACTTGCTTCTTTTGGTTTGTTTGAAACAGAATTTTCATCTCTAACAGCTAATTTTCCAAGACCTAGATTTGGTAATGAAGAAGAAAAGACAACAATTTTACCACCAATTGATGAACATAATTGATGAGCAGATTTTAAAGCTGGACCTAAGGCAGAACCTGTATCTTGACTGTTTTGGAAGAAAGATGGGAAATTGTTTAATAATTTTTCAATATTCTTTCTAGATTCATGTAAATTAACCAATAAACTATCAGAAGATGGAATTAAAATACTTTCTAAATCTGAAACAATCAACATAGAAGCTTCTTTATCGGTTTCTTCATCTTTTGGAATGGTAAAGAATGATAAACTTGAATCAACTGCTAAAAATGCAACTCTTGCTCTTTGTTCATTATTTGGAATTCTATCTAAACTTTCTAAAATTGTTCTAGTAACAGTTGCTAATAGACCATTTTTAATTGAATTAACAGAAACATCCAAAACAAATATATAAACTAAAGGTTGAGGAGGTCTAACCATATATTCAGAAGGGGCAATAAATTCAACAACACCATAATTTAATTCATTTCTATCTAATCTATTAACAGGTTGTGAAGTAAATTTATCAAAGTCAAACCCATTTGGAATATCATTTTGTAAAGCACAGAAATTACATTTCCATCTTTTACCTTCTTCGGTAAATTTAACAAATGGATTAATGTAAGATCTACATCTACGACATCTGCTAATAATTGTATCACCAACAACTGGAACTGGAACTTCAGTATCATGTAATGAAACGTATGGTCTAACAATCAATGCAAATGGTAACTTAGATTTTTTCAAAACTGCATTGGTTGCTGGAACAACATTCAAAGTACTTCTAAAATAGTCAGGTGAAGCATTTGATTCAGGTGAGTTGGTAACAGTAGCATTTGGAGCTAAAATGACAGGAGGTGGAGGAAATTGTAAATCAGCAATTGGTGGTGGTAATTCTTTCAATAGATCAGTTGAATATAATTGATTCAAAGGTCCTGGAGGAATTTCTTGATCTGATTGTTGTCGCTGTTGATTTTGTTGATATGATTGTTGTTGTTGAACTTGAGGTTGTTGGGATTGAATTGGGTTAGCATAAGCACCATAAGCACCACCAACAGCACCTGGAATAACACCGTATGGGATTTGTGATCCTTGTTGTTGTTGTTGTTGTTGTTGTTGCTGTTGTTGTTGTTGGTACATATCCTGGTTGAGACTCATTGATGAAACTCCATGGGTTAATTGATCAACTGGAACTTGATTTGGTGCTCCATATAATCCTGCAGGAGCACTACTAACAGGTTGTTGAAACTGTTGAGCACCATTTGGATTCCCATATGCATTGGAGATATCAGGTGAAGACTGATAAACTGGTTGAGGATATGCTGGTCTTTTTCTATTTGACATATTGAATTTAATAAACTATATATATATAAATACAACAAACAAAGAATCTTTCTCTTTTTTTTCGTCCTGTCTATGAATAATAGAGTATATAGATATTATATATAATATTAAGAATAATGGGTAGAAAAATAAAGACACAATTGAATTCAATTTTGTAAACCACAAAAAGCAAAAAAAAAAAAAATGTAAAGTGAAATTATTAAAACTGATTTGAATTCTTTAGCTGCTTTGTCCAAAACAGAGATTCTTGAGATTTGAAGAAGGACAACGCAATGTTTTGCTTATTATTTTTATTTTTTATTTTTTGTTTTTTTTTTTTTTTTGTTTTTTTTGTTTTTTTGTCTTTTGTTTAATGACACGTAAGTAAATATTGGCGGATTTATTATATGTTTTACGATTTGTTTATGTTTTACTAATAAAATGGGTATTTATTATGTATTATTATTGTACAATTGCTTATATGGGTATACAGTATATATAGTGTATTTATACACACTGTATTAGTGTGTATTCATTGAATGTTCCAGATATTAGCTAAATATTCAGCATTGTAATCATGAGAGTTCATTAAATCATTCAGCACAGAGTCTAAACTATCACCTCCTCTGATCTTGTGTATTACTTGATTGAAAACATTGTAAATTAGTAAACAAATCAATTTACTCTGTTTAATTGCAAATGTTAAATCGCTTGCACTGAAGATTGATTTATAAAAGTCTAGATTTATACCTTGATAGTTCCAAATATTTCTTAGCACCAATATTAAAGCTATAAATATAATAATCTTTACCAATAGAATAGCTGTACGATAGATATATTTTAACATTCTAGTTATTAGTTTAATAACTACTATAGCTAGAATAATATTTATCACTATTGTTGATTCCGCTGGATATTCATTATATAGTGAAACAATGGTATTAAATGTGGATCTAAGTATAAAGAGTGATGTGTTGAGTATCTGACTTATAATTTCTTCTGCCATGACTGTATGCTCTATTATGTATACATATACTTAGTTGTCAATCTAACAATGAATCTAAGGAAGTATACAAACAATATATATATATATACAAATATATTATTGTTAAATCAACAAAATAAATTATTATATAATACAAAGTCGTTTATGTACGTAATTAGGTAATACGTTATTCAGGGGAAGGCAAATTTTATAGTGCGCACGTATAGTTAAATAAATTATTCGATCGATCGGGCCGTACGACGCATTCTCGATCGATCGGATATGTCTATACAATTTATATGGCTGGAAATGAAAAGAAAAAAAAAATTACTAATTGTAAAAATATATTTTGTACTGATTTGGTCCATTATATCAAAGTATTTGTAATATACTTACTATCTAATCATATACTTTGATTGTTCTTTCTTTTTTTTTTGACATATAGATTGAATAAATAGTTATATAATGCCAGCCGGAGCCAGTTTACCTTCAAGAACACAAGTTTTATCACTTTTCAGAGATTATTTAAGATACTCCAAGAAGTTTGAAAATTATAACTTTAGAGAATATTTTTTAAGAAAAACCAGAATTGATTTTAAGAAATTAAAAGAAGCTGATGTGTCAGACGTTACAAAAGCTAATGAATGGTGGACTAAAGCTAATGTTGATTTTGCAATTTTGAAAAGACAAGCTAACATCTCTCAAATGTATCACTTTGATAAATTAGTCGTTGAAAAAGTTAATACTAAGCACCACTCTTAGGATACATATATGCATACACGATAATATTAGGACGAACAGAAACAAATAAAATATTTCATATGATCGATTTATTTACTGGGTGTTTGTTTTATATTTCTTTTGGAAAACGTTTTATTTTTAATTTGGGGAGGTCTATATTCAAGAGAGAGAAAAATCAAATTGTGAAAAATATGGCATCAAATGTATGCGTGTGAACTTGTATATATATAGGTTACTACAGCTGAAATGAATTTGTCTCAAATATTTATTATAGTAAAGAAGCTAGCTTCTTGTGATGTACGGAATAATGTCAAATATTAATTATACCTATAGATAAGCATATGTAGTAATTTTACAGTATATATATTTATTGTCTACTATTGCTCGTTGAGTTTTTTTTTTTTAATTTTCTTGTTGTTGTAGTAGTAGTGACAGTATTAGTATTAGCAGTACCAGTAATAATAGTAACGGATAAAAAGAATAAATTGGTGGGAGAGACTCTATTAGTCCAAGTCTAGTGATCAATCACTTGTTTGCGGATAACTCAGAGAACAAGTCAATGACGGAGTCACTTATTCTAGTAGCAGCTTCAGATAATTCATTCAAATTGTTAGTTGAACAGATAGCAACTCTCAGGAAATTGGCTCTTTCAATAGAGAATTCAGGATTAACAGACATTGCACCACCATAAACAACACCAATTCCGTGAATTAAATTTTTAACTTTTAATTTTTCAATTAGTTCACCATATTCGGAAGGTTTGTAACCAATGCTAGCAAAATTAATTATAACTGAAACAAACATACCGGCACTTGGTTCAATAGCATTTAGATAACCTTTTTTAAATGCTTCTGAGTTTCTAATAGCGGAAACAAAAACATTTTTTCTGGTTAAATATTCATTTCTAACTTGTTTGATCCAAGAGATCCATCCATCAAACCCACCAAGTTGAACAATGGTATTATTAACAAAGATTTGAGATAATCCACTTGGAGATCTAGTAGTCACATGAGAATAATTAGTGATCACCTCAATAAGTCTCTTATGAGCAACGATAAATCCTAATCTCAAACCAGGTCCATAAATTTTAGAGAATGTTTCAACACGGATAACTCTTCCGGTAGTATCTATTGTTAAGAAACTCTTGGATAAAGAATTGATATATTCTTCATTGGTCAGTTCAGGTTCTTGAGAACCAAAACTTAAGTATGAATATGGATCATCTTCAATGATAATAAAATCAAATTCAACAGCCAAGTCATAAATTAATTTCTTGTGCTCATAAGTTTGAGCAATTCCAATAGGATTGTGACCATTTGGAATGGTATATAAAGCTTTTGGTTTTCTTAAACCCGGGTGTTTGGTTTCCCAATTTGTTAATAGATCTCTAAGGGTATCGGCATAACTTAAAACTCCATTCTCATCAAAGTCCAATTTGATTGGAACCACATTAGAACTGGTAACTCTATCCGAGCCTAAGACAGGGGTGAAAGTAAACTCTTCAATTAAAAGAGTATCACCAGGATTTAGTAAAGCATCAAATGCTTTATCGATACCATTTGCACCGCCGGCAGTTAAAATAGTATTCCATGAATCAGAATCATAGTTAGGTGGGTTAACTTTTGATACAAATTCTTTTGTAAATTTAAGTAATTGATCAAAACCTTCGGTGTTACTATACTGTAACCCATACTTGATATCAATCTCGGCTGGATTTGAAGCAACTTGACTAACGGTAAATGAATTTTTAGTCGTATGTGGCTCAATTGAATCGTAACCATTTGAGAACGGCTTATCTGATAAAGAAGCAGTAATTGAAGTAACTGGGAAAAATTCATGATGAGGAACACCACCAACTAAAGAAATTGGACTTTCATGAGGTTTTTGACCTTCCGGTAAAGAGATCTGGGACCAGAAATGTTTTAGTTTTCTAATTTTTCCCAATTCAGAGAGAAGATTCTCATGTTGAAATGAGGGAGCAGGATTTCTTGCTTCGAATGCCATAGTTTTTTTTGGTTTTGTTTTGTCTAGTATTGAAAATGGTTTAGTGTTTCTTTTTTTAATAATTAAAGATATCTTATATCAATAATCTTAAATCAATTGACTAAAAATTAAGAGATATATATATAATAGATAAAGCAGAAAGTATTTATTTAAATATTTAAAAGAAAATCACAATTTAGAGATTACAAATAACATAAAATCACAAAATGATCTCCGCCTTTCAGTACGTAATTTTTTCGTATTTTTATTATTTTTAGATTTTATAAAGCCGTATAATTTTTTATGCACGTGATTCTTTGAATTGATAAGATAGCTATGGCGATGGATTTATATAGCTTACTGAATTGACTTAGGATTACACAGTTCTCTAGAACAGATTTGACTATAGTATTGTAAAGTTTCAAATTTACCCGTGTTTTTATGCCACTTTTCTCCAATTACTATTTTCTTGAATAAGAACGAAGGAAAAGAAGAAACTTAAGAAAGGAAACATGTAGATAACATAACAGGATAGTGACATCTTTGTGATTTTAACAGCCCTAGCTGTAAACTACAATATTAATTCAATTATCTAAATCAATACTTAAAAACACCAGGTTGAATTATCATGATCATTAAAATATAAACCTCATTATTATTTTCCTTTTTTTTTTTGTTGCTGTTAGATATATATATATATTATATATAATATATTTACCTGCGGTATCACCTAATTATAAGATAACTAACAACACTAATATAACAACTAAAACAACAATTAACACAACAATACAACAATTTCCACCTCTTTGGTTAGTTTCCAAAAATCTGTTGATTTTTTTAATACCATTATTAACTATCTTGAAGTTCAATCTATCTATCCCTCTATCAACGTCTTTCAACATTTCTCCATGTTGATCTAATTCATCTCCAATACTAAGAGCCTGTTGATGTAAATTTTGAATTGATGTTGTCAATTCATTCGTTATAATATCATCCTGTTGTTGTATTAGTTGCTGATTGTACTGTCTATTAAACTCAGATTCTGGGTCATCAGTGAATGGATTACTTCTAGAATCTCCATCTCCATTGTTTGTACCTGATATATGATTATTGTCGTCGAATGGGTTATCTGAATAATGACCACTTAAATTGGCAGATTTTACAATTGTATTGAATTCGCTTTTAAGATTACTTAATTTTTTAGACCTTTCAGTCAATTCAAACTCGTCTATATTGGGGAAAGAGTCATTTCCATTTCCTTGGTGAAACCTATTCTTCGATTGATTTATCACTTCTATGGCGTTTGATAAATCACTTATAATTTCAATTAGTTCAACTTTAGTATTGTTAAATTCTAGTGAATTTGGCGATATTTGCTTGAATAACGATAGTTGTTTCAAGCCATCCTCGTAAACATCATAGAATGGATCCATAATGTCGTGTAATATATGTATCGAAGTATTTATTATATACCCTTATAGACCACAGCAATCCGCAAGTTAAAATACACACAACTTGTACAAATACCATGAAATCGCATCAAATGTTTATTTATGGAAATCTCACAGAGTTTTTTTTTTTTTTTTGTTTGTTTGTTTTTGTAAGAGAAAAAAATGACAAAAAAAAATGATCGTAAAATGTGGTAGTCACGTGATGAGAAATGAGTTTTGAGAATTCAGTCAATCAGTCAATCAATCAATCAATCAATCAAATAAATATATAAAACTAACCAAATATACATTCTCTTGGTCATTTCTATATTAATTTTTTATACTGTAAAGAGCTGAAGAGTAGTATATTTGGTGGATTCTTATTATACTATACAAACTTTTGGTTTACATTCGAATATATATATATCATGCCACAATTAGTATCAACGCTTCTTCCAAGCAATCTATCCAACAGTACCATACTTAACCTATTAATAAAACTGAATAATGATCAGTTGGTAACAATACTAAGGTTATACTCTGATGATCCATCCAAAGTGAAACTTGTTGTTAAAGGTAATAAAATTGAGAGTATCAAAATTGATGAAAAGTCGTATAAGATTAGCAGTTTAACAGAATCAAATATCGATCTTTACTCATCTTTACCAACTAAAGAAGATTCCAATATAATTGCATCATCGTCAGTTGATAATAAGTGTATAAGTTTAGGTCCTATCAATTACAAGTTGAATTTAATGAATTTTAAGCCATCATCCACATCAGCATTGAACGATAATAATGACTCTTTATATAGACTAAATTTGAAATTCAAGATAATTGAGATTATATCTAACTTACCACAAGAAGAATCGGTCTCTATAGAGACTATTAAGAGACATTTACAATCAATTGATGGAATGTCAGATTTACACGATTTAAAAGTAATCTTTGATGAGATAATTGATAAATCAACAAACACTTTGAAAGAGGAATATTATAGATTGATCAATAGATTAGATGATCAAGAGTTGATAACTAAATTGAGCGCACCAAGTGAACAATTGTCGGAAGATACATTGCCAAGATCGTCTCCTGAAAGTAACTCACGAAGTGAAGAAGAAAAGGATTTAGTGAAAGTGGAGTCTATCCCTACTGAGAAGACAGAAGTTGAGCAAACACTTAACGTTAAAGTGGAGTCCCCTGTTAAGAAATCCATTGGGCTTGGATTATCACATAGTAAAACAAATGAACCATTATTTGAAAAGAGAGAAGTTTCATCGATACAAAAATTAAAACCAGGAACTGAAACGAATGAACGTGTCGCTGAAGTGGCTTCTCTTGAGAAAGGGTCATCCACATCAACTATCCCTATAGATGGGAAAAAATTGAAAAAAATCTCAGTTGCAACGACTAAGGGAGTGCAGCCATATCCGCAATTAAAACCTTTGGTTAAAGTATCCAAAAAGGCTGTCTCTGCCGTTTCTACTCCTGAGTTGAAACCAATGAATTCAAATAAATCGTCATTAAAGAGATCACAATCTTCAGAGCCTGAGTTAAAACCTTTACCTATCCAATCTAAAAAATTAAAGAAGGATCCTAAGATGGATCAAAACGCTAAAGTATTAAGAAGGGGAAAAACTGCATCAGCTATTACAACTCCTACTGAAGAGTTTGCTGTATCTCCTTCATCTTCTGCGTCATCTCCTAACTCAGCAACAGAAACGAATTCGTATGGAGTTGTGGATTACAATGGAGCTGAAAATGTTGTTGATGATTACGATGATGATGATGATCCAATTGTTCTTACTAAAGCAAGAAAGAAGAGAACTGTATCCGATATATCATCCGCATCCGCATCATCAACTACATCTTCTGTATCCACAGCATCTTCTAATAATGGACACAAAAGATCAAGATCGTCACCTTTGAGCTCTTATGATGAAGATGATGATCTTGGAAAGTTACCGAATTCGAAAAAATCTTCCAGTGAGAGCAGTACATCTATACCGCAATTGAATTCAGTAACTGCGGAGGGTAGTGTAAACAAAAAACACAAAACAGAAAGTTCTTCGTCAACTCCAGGGACACCTCAATTAGGTTCTGGTGTCAATGTCATAACTAAAAATGGTGTCTCATTATCTTCATCTGTTAAAAAAGAAGGGAGATCTCAGCAATATTCACGCGTTAGTCCAAAAGTTGTTCCCGAACCTGAACTGAAACCAATGGTGCGCAAGCCTTTACCTAAAGGTCCTAAAGCCATGACATTATCGCCAACTAACATTTCCTCTCCAACTTTAACAGGGCATGGTGATTCATCCACAAATGTTAAAGTAAAGGATCTTATTAATAAATTTCAATCCAGTTATAAAAATTATTACAATCTGTATAATGATGTCACTATTGAGTTGAAGAATACAAGACATGAGAAATTCAGTCTGGATAGGAAGTTAAAGAAGCTAACGGAGTTACACAACGACTTGAATTCATGGAAATGGGAATTGGATAAGCTTAGTAAAGCACAAAATTAAGCGAATATATAAGTGCAAATAACTCAGAGAAAATAGTTTTGCTACTCTAAATATATATATATATATACCCACTACAGGTGGATATCTAATGGTTAATATAAAAAAAAGGAATTTTAAATAGTATAAAAAATGACTACAATCTGAATGAATGAATAAATTGTATGAATGTAAAATAGTGTAGAATTTTATTGAATTTGAGCAAAATAAAAGAGCAAGAATATAGAGTGTTTATCTAGTTGTGAAGAGAATATTTTTATATATATCTATTTTTTTTGCATTTTCTAATGTTTTTGTCGATCACTTTTTAAAGGGAGAAAAACTTTAAAACAAGAAAAAGAAAGTAGGATAAAATATATATATAAAAGATAATTAAACATTAAATTTAATTATAATTATAATAATTTTCTTGAAACGAATTGGTCATATAAAGCTTGACCTAATCTAGCAGGAGATGGAACAACGGTAACATTGGCAGCAGTTAAAGCATCAATCTTTGATTGAGCAGTACCTTTACCACCAGAAATTAAAGCACCAGCGTGACCCATTCTTCTACCTGGAGGAGCAGTAACACCAGCAATGAATGAAACAACTGGTTTTGGAACATCTCTAGTTTCATTGTAAGCTTTTAAGAAATCAGCAGCTTCTTCTTCAGCTTCACCACCAATTTCACCAATTAAAATGATACCTTCAGTTTCTGGATCATTTAAGAATAAAGTTAAAGCATCAATGAAGTTAGTACCTGGAGATGGATCACCACCCATACCAATAACTAAAGATTGACCTAAACCAACTTTAGTAGTTTGGTTAACAGCTTCGTAAGTTAAAGTACCAGATCTTGAAACAATACCAATTCTACCACGTTGATGGATTGATTGTGGCATAATACCTATTTTACATTGACCTGGAGCAATAATACCTGGACAATTTGGACCAACTAATCTAGTCTTTGATTGAGTCTTTAAAATTTGTGAAACTCTCAACATATCAGCTTGAGGAATACCTTCAGTAATGGCAATGGCTAATGGAATTTCAGCAGCAATAGCTTCTTCAATGGCAGCAGCAGCAATTGGAGGTGGAACAAAGATACCAGTAGCAGTGGCACCAGCATCTCTCATAGCATCAGCAACTGTAGCGAAAACTGGTCTACCTAAATGAGTTTGACCAGCTTTTTTAGGATTGGTACCACCAACAACTTGTGTACCGTATTCAATTGCTTGTTCGGCATGGAAAGTGGCTTGCTTACCTGTGAAACCTTGATAGATAACTTTGGTATCTTTGGTAATTTTTAAATTCTTGATAGTATCAGAATAGTTCTTAACTGATCTGGTTGTGGAAAAAGCTCTTCTGTACATTGTAAATTGAGTGTATGTGTATGTGTATGTTGTGTATATATTAATAGATCAATGGTACAAAAGTTGTATATTGAAAAAAAAAAAATAATGGAGAATAAATCAAAAAGAGGGAAAATGGAATCAATCACTCCGATAAATGTCTACAAAAAGGAATTTTTTTTTTTGGTTTTTGAAGTTGAACAATAGTTTAATTTAAATCCTTCAAAAATATGAGAAACAATTATGGGTATGTTGAATATATGTCTAGAACTATTCAATTAAACCTAAGAAAGAAAGGGTAGAAGGAAGAAGAAGAAGAAAGAGAAGAAGAAGGAAGAGTAACAAACAAGAGAATATCCATCCATTTGGTAAGTAAAGGGTCAAAAAAGATCCTATACAAATGGCATAAACCGTACCCACTCACCCGCAGAATTCAACGTACGTAGTACAATTAACAACGAAAACAACAACACCACCACCACCACCAGCAGAGCTGCCATGCCACACGGTAATTTTTCAAAATTTAATTTTTTTTTTTGTTTCCCTTTGGCTTTTCCTTTTTGCGTATAAATAAATAAATAAATCATATAAAAATTAAATTGAAAATTCCTGGGCAGCCGCGTCCATGGGAAAATGGGAGTTTAAAATTGAAATTTAATTATTTTAGCAGGAGCGCTGTTCTCCATAAATTTTAAAATTCGGGCGGATGAGAAACGATAAAGGAGATGTACGGGTGTTTAAATTTTATTATAAAAGGCGGTGCTTATCTATTAAATTATAATAATAATAATAATAATAATAATAATAATACAAAATATATATATATACCATGATGGATATCAATAGTTGAATATACTGGTATAGTTGAAAGTTCTACAACCATGTATATCCCAATATTTTTCATTTATCCATAGTTCATCAATAATTTTTAATCTTGAAAAAACAGATCCTCCTTTCCATATTAATACAGATGGATCAATATCTTTTGAATTTGATAATATTTCAATATTTGTAACTGAGGATGAATTTATTATTGATGTTAATTCAGTTAAATTTTGTTTACTTAGTTTGAAATTTTTAGTTGCCAATTCGGTACTATCTTTAATTGATGATTCAAATTCAGTTTTCCAAGTATTGATTAATTTAACACAGTCTGCTAATTTATTTGATGATAGTAGTGGTCCTCTACTTATATGTAATCTATCGAGTAAAATTGAATCTAATCCTTCAATTTTAGATCCACCACCAACTATTAATATATTTGAGTATAATCTTTCCAATCTTTGTTGATCTCCATGGGATGCAAATGTTATAGATTCAATGATTGCTTTATCTAATGGTGTCATATTAACTTTTAAATCACTTGTTATCATTGGTTTACCATTGTTATCATTGTCGGTATTTGATATTGTATTATTTGTTGGTAAATTATTACTGCTTAGATTAACATTTGTTAAATTATCATCTTGTAAATCTTGTTCTGCAGATATTTCTCCGTTTGTCTTTGTTGGATTTATAATTAAATGTTCAACTAAATCATTTAAATTCATATCAGATATAAGTTTACCTTCAGATTCACTAATTTGAACAATTGATTCAATATCCACGGTATCTAATCCATTATTTTTACCATAAATTCCAAATAACCCATTTGAAATTTTCTTATTTGGATATAATTTACCAAGTAAAATACTATTCAATTCAAATTTATCGCTCAAATCACTATTATACTCTTTAAAAATCTCAGGATAGAATAATCCCATTGGTGAAATCATAACTTCATCAAAACATTTAAACTCATATTTTTCACTCAATTGATCTGGTTGTCTATTGAAAAATTGGAATATTTGAACTGCAACATTGGCATCGTTAAAAGTTATATTCTTCTCTTTTAATTGATTTGCCAATTCCCAATCCCTTAAATTATTCAAGTTTAATTTTTTATATGGGAATTGTTGAGAAATTAAATTTTTAATGAAAAATCTAGTTATATCGTTTGATCCATATGATAATTCAATTTGAGAATTTGGTATAATTGCTCCTTCTTCAACACAACATATCTTTGTTGAACTAGCTCCAATATCAACAACACATCCAGAACTAATACCTGATCCAAAAGTGGCTGCTAATCCTTCTTGTAAAACTGAAACTTGGCTAAATCCAATGGTTTTAGTAAATAAATCAATCATAGATTCAACATAACTTTTCTCGAATAAATTTGGTATTATGAAAATTATACTATATGAACTAAATTGTCTTCTACCAGAAATTCCAAATTTTTCCTTTAGTGATTTTGTTAAAATTAATTCAATGTCACCTAAAATTTCTTGGGGTGAATTATAATTAACATCTTTATCGTTGAATTTTCCTTCTAAAAATGGAGATCTTATTAACCATTTACTAAAATCGTCTAGTTTAGTAACATCATCTCCAATAATATATTTATCTCTAAGTGATTCTGTTTTCAAATATTCAACTTTATGTATATCATCGTGATCTTTAATATATTCAGGTTCTACTTTCCTATTGTAATTAAAACACGTTTCATTTGAATTTGGTAAAATTCTTCTCTTATAATATCTCATTCTTTCTTTAAAATTAGAAGTTATCACTTTTTTATTTTTTAAATAATTTTCATCTTTAATCAACATATCTCCATTTGAGTCAACGGTATGATCAGGATCTAAAACTGAAGAATAATCTCTTTTCGTATCTTGTTTCAACTTATGGGCAATAAGATTAGGAATAGCAATTGGATCAACATCGGATGATAAACCAATTCTAATACTTGATGAACCTGGATGAATAATAATAGTTTTAGAACCTTCTGATCCTTCGTCTGCTCCATCATCATCAATATCTTGATCTTCATCAAGCTCAGAAGTATTACCGGATCCAGTATTACTTGAATTCTTCAACTTGGAAATAATATCTTGCTTTTTGTCTGCCTCAGACTGCTTCTTATTAAGTCTGGTCTCATTAAGTTTATCCTTCATTTCTCTAACAATACCAACTTGTTCATCTTTTTTCAAATAATCTGTGTAGTAATTCTTTTGATTGATCAATTGAATAGTTGGAATTGAAGAAAATTTAATATTATTTTCTTGATCTGTTCTTCTTATTCCTAATTCATCCAATTTACTTTGTAATTTTTCCATTGCCCTTATTCTTCCTTCTCTACGTTTTTGTAAAACTGAAGCTGAAGCCTTTGTTGGTTGTCCTTTAAGACCAGGACCACTAGTTGGTTTCGTGGTAGTGGTAAACTCAGCATTGGTACTAGTTGGATCTGGAGTTGATACCTTAGATGGGGTTTCTGAAGCCAGTGCTGATGTTGAAATTGGAGTTGGAGTTGACGTTGGTGAACCAAGTTCAGACTCTAATACTTGGTCTATTGGACGTTTTAATGGATTATTAGACTCTTCTTGAGACATTTTTTGTTACTAAAAGTACAATTGAACAAAAGAATTAAACGTGTTGCTATTCTTCTTCTTCTATAATGATCACAATATATGTTCATTATCAATGTATATACAAACGTATATATATGCCACAAATTAAGCCCACGCTGATTTGAGATTACATGCGCAATTATTCACGTCTTTTTTGTTAATAAAAAAAAAATTAAAAAAAACAAAAAAATTGAAAATAAATCAAAGGTCACGTGGTACATCTTTACACCTAACTTTATACGATATATAATAATATATATGTTCTACTATAGAACTAAACATCGTGTTTGATCGATACTATACTACATTACAAGCTATAATTAAATCCAAACACTATCACTTCCAGTAAGTAATAGCTTCTTTCCCTTATATATATATAAACATATATATTCGCTTAAATACATTTTTCTCCACTTTTAAACAACTCCGTCATAAATCTTCCAACAGTGTCCCATCTTTTACCAAATGAATAGATTAAACATAGAGCTAAAAATCCTCCTGATAAAGTCATAAATATGGAGAATAAAATTGTGTATATATAAAAAATGGATAAAGTAACCCCAATTTTAGTATTTTTCCCCCAATTTGGGAATTCGTTTAGAATAATTTGACCAAATTTCATTATCAAAGAGGTGGCATTTTCATTAGTATTAGACATTACATTTGTTGTAATATCTGTATTATTATTTTGAATAAAGTCAACAAAATCAAATGTATCTTGAAGCATATCAATTGAAAATGATGATAAAGAAATCATATTTTTAATTCCTCTCATTAATACAACAGGAAATAAAGTAATAGTAATTGAATCGGCAATTTTAACCCAGAATGATCTATTATCAATTGGTCTACCATTAACTATACCTGGACGCACACCTCTTATATTAATATGGTCAGGTATGTTATCTACATTGCCATTATTCATTCTGAGTAAACGTCTTGCAAAAGCTTGATATGTTAAATTTTCATTATTTAGAACTTCACCAGTGGTGGTGTCATTAGATTCAAGTCCAGCTCTTTCTCTAAATTGTCTCTGTTCATCATTATCTCTGATAACTTCATTGGCCAAATAAATTACATCTTCAATGTTAACTTCTGTTATATGTCTTTCCACTTCTTCTTCTTCATCTTCTTCATAGTCATCTTCAGTGTCAGAAAAATATACTTGTGATTCAATTATATCATCGTATGAATCTCCATATGAAGGCAGTTCCATGTGATAGTTATCTCTACTTCTTAAATTTCTAGAACTTCTTAATAACCTTTGTGACATCTTCTAAGTAATAATCAATAATCAAAAATATCGAAGGAGAATAAATGAAAACGATTAATTGAAAAGAAAAAGGTAAATGTGAAAACAAATAATAAAATGTATAATAAATTTAAAAACAGTCACAATTAATGATTCCCCAACATATTACAAATTTACCCGAGAGATGATGATGATGGATCGCTTTTATGTGTAGTACGTACTTTTAAATTTGTCTTTAATTACGTAATATATTTTTATAAAATTAATTATCACATGATGACAATATGTATTATGTAATATATACTGACACTTGTTTATATATTGACAGATGTGTGGTTTTCTTTTTGGTGTTTTTTACAATTTTACCCTCTTCCCCTCATTTTGTTTTAATATAAAGGATTAATTTTTTAAATGTTATATATACAGTTATATTTATTTAACTGTTATATTTATTTAACTGGAGTGAATGAGTGTTTGAAATACAGATTCTGTTTTTTAATTAGTTCAAATATATAAAATGTCAGGTGGACCAGTTCCAGTTTGGAAAAAATATACAACTGGCTCCAATGGTATTTGGGAGTTTATTAGAAAGACATTAACATTGGTTCCAAATAGATCATCTGGTAATCCATACGTTCCATATTATAGAGTTCCAGCTCCTTCATCAAATAAAGAGAAATATAAAGATCCTAGAACTTTGCCTGCATCTGATATAATAAGTAATGCATATCATAAGAGAGATTCAAGAAGGGCCTACCCTCAAGTTATTGGATTTAATCAAGCTAAAATTGGTGGTCTTTTACAATTAGGTAATGTCAATAATCCAAGATTACTTAAAGGAGATGAAGGGGTAAAACAATTAACGGTTGTTAATAATGAAGAGTTAAAATTAACAGATGTTTTATCAAGTATCGATAAAAGTGTCATAAATGGTGAATTATTAGGTACTAATGGTGAACCAGTTATTGCTCCTAATTTAAATAAAGGATTTAAACTGAAAATTTTACATGAAGATGAGCATGGTATGTTCAGTGATGAATATCCAGTTAGAATATTTACAGTCACAAAATAATTCAGTCTTTTTTGATTTTATAATTGGGATTATTATGGGCCATGGCCTATTTATTTATTTACTTATCTATTTATTTATTTATTTATTCATTTATATTTATTGAATGTTGTGTTTTTTTCTTTTGAAGGTGGAGTTTGTGTAAATCTTCTGTATATTTGTAAATTTCAATTGAATCGCGCTATCACTATGCTTTATAAATGTAATAGAAGTGCTTCGCTTCCTCATTGAATCGATTCATGGATATAATTTTTTTGATTTATACTTGTAAGTTGTAGTGTACAATGTACTAAAACTTAGAGGTTAGCCATTTACTTAATTATGTATCCTGTGACCTGTCTGACTGAAATTTTGAAATTATTACTCGTGTGACATGTCTCATGAGTCATGCAGTATATCATGCTCAATGCTCATTTCTCATGTCCTCATTTTACTAAAGTTAAAGTCAGACTTGGAAGACAATAATAATATATTGGGTAAATTACAGTTTATAAATGATAAATCCAAAAACATATCAAATCTATTATTTTTATTACAATTTACAACTAAATTAAATCAAAGTAGTAAGTTATAACCTAATACCTATATTCATTATTTAAATCTTACTTATATACCAAGTTTTAAAAAATATGAAGAATTAGAATTGGCAAGTTTGGAAAAAAATAAATTAGGCAATGATCTTGGGTAGACTCGAGTGTAATGGTTAATAATAATAGACTATAGTAGACACTAAATAGCAAGTAACTATTAACCACCTTGAGTAAATACTTAAAGGCCAAGATTCGAAAAGATTATACTCTATTTTTTAATTTTATGATTTATTAAAGTTTAATATATTAATTTATAATTTTAATTTTTATTGTTTATAATTGGTAAAAATTGGTTAAAATATTTTACTGTCATTTAATGATTGACCTTGATTATATTCAGCTATTTCTATAGTTAAATTATAAATATACAATTCTTCCAGCCTTTATACTATATCCATTAAGTTGATAAGGTTTAAATAAAGTAATTTTTAAAATCTAAAATCTTCATTTTTTGAGTACAACAAAGTTTGCGTTGCAAATTTTCTAAATGTAAACAAAATAAAAGGCAGTGAATTTTGTGAAAAGATCCGCCGTGAATACCGCGATTAATTAATTAACGTAAATTTAATTTTGTGAGCATAAGCCGTGACTCGCGAGTACAAACAATAGTATCCCCGTGATATATATAGAGGTACGACAATAGTATCCCCGTGATATATATAGAGGTACGACAATATCATATTATATATAGTATATATAAAACAGGTCCAACGTCTAAAGACTAAATATACGAAGGTTATATAATATATATGCATAATAAGTTAGTGCCAAGAACGGTTATACAGAGATTTCATCGTATAGCTGCTAAAGAGAACGAAATCTGTGGTACATATTGAAGAAGCTGTTGACGGGGTCACAAGATCTTCGGCCGTAAGTACTAAACACTAGTAGTCGTATCCCCGTAAATTTTCGGGCGAGCGAGCGAGCCTTTGTACAAATCAATATCAGATGTATACATAAATAATATTCTCTAGAAGGATTTAAACATATTAAATGCCGCGTTTTTATGTACAAGATATAGTATAGATGTAGCTTATACTGTATATAGCCTGTATATATAAGATATATACTAGGCACAAACTGTTGTATGAATTTTAAAATTTAAAAGTTAAATTAATCTATCTCTCTGAAGATCCGATTAGCGGCCCGAGGGCGCATAATTCTACGCAAAGACCGAAAATGAAATTTTTTTTTAAGAGTGAAATTTATATTACTAATCTTAATTTATTGGACTTGTTTACACTCTAAGTACACAGAGTTCAACTATTTATTATACATTGTTTTAGTTCAAATAGATACCATATATCTCATTATTTCAAATCAGATATTTCCGTTTTGCATTCGAACACAGTTAAATAGATAACAATATCTCATCTTTCCTGTTCAACTTAGGTTCCTAATAATTAATAAACAATACTAGTGTAATACAGACCAATATATTATTACAATAACAGGAAGATACATAAATTAAAATGAAAGGTGCAGAGCCCACTACTATTGATAAGGAAATTGATTACACGTCTCAGTCCAATGAAGTTTCTTTAACAAAATCAGAACAAGAACAAGAAAAAGAGCATAATCTAATTTCTCAAGATTTAGATATAGAAATGCTATCCGAAGAACCAAAAATCAATCCAGAAAACATTATTCCAGATAAATTTTCTGGTTGGGGTTTATCAAGTTTAATAGGATGTAGTTTATTCAATGTTAATACATGGGGTTCAAACTCTGCATTTTCATTATATTATCAAAAATATTTAAATGATGACATTTTCAAAGGGGCTAAAAAGATAGATTTTGGTATCATTGGAGGTTTAACATTTGGTGCTGGATTAACATTTGGTCCACTTATTAATTTTTCAGTCGGTAAACTAGGATTAAAGGGTACAATTTTATTAGGTGTGATTATTCAGTTTGTAGGTGTGATACTGTCATCTTTTTCAACTAAACTATGGGAATTATACCTAACACAGGGTGTATTACAAGGTTTAGGATTAGCATTGATTGCTATCTCTAATGTTAATATCATACCACAGTGGTTTGCAGGTGGTCATGGCGGTAAAAGAAATTTAGCCATGGGATTTAGTGCTTCTGGATCAGGAATTGGGGGTATCATTTATAACGTTGGGTTTGAACGAATTATGGCAAATCATGGTTATAAATGGTCATTAAGAGCACAAGCTATAATGTGTTGCGGATTAAATATTGTGGCATTATGTCTGATTAAATCAAGAAATAAACACATTAGACCAGTCTATAAAATTTACGACAAGAGTGTCTGGGGAAATTTTGGGTGTTGGTGTTTAGCTCTATGGATTATGTTTACACTTTTCGGCTATGTTGTCTTGATGTATAACTTGGGTGATTTTACAAGATCTTTAGGTTATAACTCGAGTCAGGCATCAAATGTTGCTACTATGGTTTCTGTTGGTATTATAGTTGGTAGACCATCAGTTGGTAAATTATGTGATCTTTATGGGCCAATTAATATTACAGTATTAGTTAGTTGGATAGTTGGTATATTATCATTAGCAATGTGGATTCCAGCAAGAAATTATGCAACTGCAATCGCATTTGCATTAATTCAAGGTTCTATGATGGGTACAGTTTGGGTTACATTAACAACAATAACAGTTTCAATAACAGGACTTAAAAAAATGGGTATTGCATTAGCATTATCATGGATTTTTGTTGGTGTATTTGGATTTGTTTCTCCAATTTTAGGTATTGTTATTAAGAAAGATGGACCAAGTTCACCAGATCAATATACCAATGTTGCTATATTTGTTGGAATTTGTTATCTAGTTTCCGGGTTTTGTATGGTTATTTTAAGAGGTTGGATGATTGAAAGAAATTATATGTTAAAAGGTAATACCGATGAAGATGTATTATTAGATTGCAAAGTTCCTTTCACTAGATGTTTCAAACAAACATTCAACTTCAAATACCATAAAGTTTGAAATATTTATTTGTATATAAGTACGAAAAAAAAAAGATAGATAATTAATAATTGATCAAAATATATATAATAACGACATTGACAAATAAAAAAAAAAAAAAAAAAAAAAAAAAAAAAAAAAAAAAAAAAAAAAAAAAAAAAAAAAAAAAAAAAAAAAAAAAAAAAGAAAAAAAAAAAGAAAGACAGTAAAATTAAAGTATAGTAAAAAAGCATGAATGAGAAAGTAAACAATTAACATGTGATGAAAAAGCATGAATGAGAAAGTAAACAATTAAAACACTTGGTTGTTAGGGAAAACAGAATGGAGTAAGGAAAGAAAGAAGGAAGGAAAGAAGGAAGGAAGGAAGGAAGTGAACATTTAAATCTAGAAATCATTTCCTTGTAATTCAGCCATTTTTTGATGATTGATTATATCAGTAGTTTCCCAAGGATAAGCAATCCAACAATCCGGCAGTTCTCTAGCTGCAATATAATGTTTACCATCAAACATTTCAGCTGGTAAATCAGCCTTCTTTTCTTTAATTTTATTATGTAAAACAAAGATGAAAAATTCTGTATTGCTTTTTTCTAAACCTTTTTCTTTAGCATGAGTTTCAGCATCTTTTTTCAATTCATCTAAAGCATAGTGTAAAGTACTTCTAGTATCATCAACTTCATCTATAATTAAAACTTTTTTATTACAAAGGTCGACATTTGATTGCTTATAATCAAGCCATTGAATTCTCTTAACTTGATTACCAGCTTCTTCAACATCTGTTGAAGTTGTATTTAAATCTTCATATAATGCCAATAAAATTGCATAAATTTTCATATTTGGTTGTCCTTCCTCTTTAAGGAATGTACGAATCATACGGGCAGGAATGAAACCTCCTGACCCTATTGCTATAATATAATCAACATTTAAAGCTTTAATCTTTTCACCAGATTCTTTACATAACTGATGGATATGATTATACGAAAGGTAAACTTTATCTTCTGCCATTATATGTGTGTGTATATATATATATATATATATATCTTTGACTAATGAAATATATATGTATTATGTACTATATAGATCAGATGAGCTTAAAAACTAAAAAGAGAAAATTCCTATTGTATTTAAATAAATAAATAACTTATTGATCAACAAAATGGTATTATTCTCTATATAAATATTAATTAGAAAGATGCTGCAACAGAAGTCCCTTCCCTTCCCTTGTCCCCTGTCCCCAATTACTCTTCCTCTTCCTCTTCCTCTTCCTCTTCCCTTCCTCTTCCCTTCCCCCTATAAAAAATATTAAAATTTTTTTCCTCTTCCAATGAGATCTCATATATGTCCACGCGCACACATGCGCGTGAGACAAAGTCGGAGTCAGTAATTTCTTTAGGGCCATAATTATTTTAAATTATTAAATTATTTGTACGTTAAAAAATTTTTTTTTTTCTTTTCCTTCTCATAAAATCAACACGACATGAAATTTTATAATAGACCGAGTACAACGAACAATTGCATGACGTTATGGGGCGGCGTAAATTAGTACGTACGTACGTACGTTTGTGATTACGTACACGTATGATAATTGCATTGCGTATATTACTTAATAATTAATTTTATATTATGTAATTTTTAATTATATCTCTTTCGAGTTTAAAACGTCAAAAATTTTTTCTTTTAATTTAAATTTTAAAATTTTTTTTGAATTACATAATCATTAAATTACTTAATTGAGGAAATTATCGGACTGCCTGAAAGTTTCCAGATGAGCATGATTATATAATGAAGAGCTCTGATCGCACGTATATATATTCTTATCTTTAAATTCGGTACTGCCCGTAGGTTATCTATTCAGTTGACAGCTTTAAAGCTTCTCTTTGTGATTTAGAGTTTGGATCAAACGATGGAATTTCAGCTAATGATGTAACTCTTATACCATGTCTTGGTTCATTACCTTCATGATCATAAACATTTCTATGTTGGGAGACTCTATTGTCCCAGATTGCAGATGTACCATATCCTTCTTTAGATTTCCAATTAAATCTAACTTGGATATCGGCATTTTTTTCATAAACGTCATATAGATAGTTCAAAATGATATCAGATTCAACAGGTGTAACATCAAGTATTTTTTTAGTCATACCCCTATTGACAAATAATGATTTCCAACCGGTAACTGGATTGGTTCTCACTATTGGATGAATTCTTTCAATTGGTTTTGGTCCCGATAATGGATCATCTCTATCCAAATAGTTATGGGCAGATATAAATACAGCTTTCTTACCATCTAGAAATTTTTGAAATTCAGGTGATAGTTTATCATATGCAGCGTATCCTGATACCCACAATGTATCACCTCCAACATTTGGAATTGTATCTAGATGTAAATGAGTTAAAGATGGTGGTCTCTTTTCATGTGTTAGATCTGTATGCCAAACTTGTGTAGTTGCATGTCCATGTCTTGCAACATCCCAATTTGAATAATTTTGATTTTTAAAAGTTAATGGTGATCTTTCTGCATCTTTATGGGTATAATCAATCCAGATAACTGTAGCACCTTCAAATTGTGGAACTCTTGTAGTTTGTGGATGTTTTTCAACACGACCCCAATAATTACCCAATTCTAATTGTTTACCAACCGTTAATTTTTGATCTCTGAAAAATACAACAACTCTTTCAGCAACTAATAAAGCCAATTCATCCTTTTGTTTATCATTTAAATCTTGTAATTGTAATCCAACAATTTCAGTTCCAATATGCTTAGTTAGATTAATAACCTCTTTAGCTGCACCAAATAATGCTTTCTTTTCAGGATCTGCATTTAAACCTCTTTCTACATGTTCATAATCATCATCTCTAATTGGATAAACTTCATCTAAAAAGATTGGCACTTTAGATTTATCAGGTCTTTCTGGATAACCTTTAGAGATATCAACACCAGATAATAATAATCTATTCTTAGCACCTTCTGGTAATAGTTTCAAACCTGATGGATCAGGTCCAAAAACATCAGGTTCAACAATACCATCTTTACTGATACTTGTTGAAGCTGATCTTCTAATAAGATCTTCAATGTCTGAAGAAGTTGGAATACCTCTCACTTTAATTGATGTAGTTGTCATTTTGCTTTTCTGTTGTTGATCTAGTCAAATGGCTTTGATAGTTTTAATCTTCTTAAGAAAAGGTTAATCAATATTATTTATATAAAATTCTCGGTTCTCTTATTTACATCGATTATTAATCTTACTCATCCATTATAAATCGCTAACGAACTGAGTAGGTTGACTGTGGCTCTATAACTTTATCAAGTAAAGTTATAAAATTACTAATAACTTTACATGTTACCCATATACCTTCTGTCGAGTAGATAAGGCTTTGCAGAAAAAATTATGGGGCATATTGTCAGTAAGAAATACATGGTGGTAATGATGAAAGATCAGATGAAATATAAGATGGGGTAAGAAATGAGGCTTCCGCGCCCAAATTTTTGTGGTGTTTATTCTTCATCAAGTGTCACATGATCAATCATTGATAAGCTCTAGAGTATGTGACTTTAAAATTATATACTAGATAATACTTATCGAGGTTTGTCAATGTTTTTAAAGTGCACTAGAAATGTAAGAGATACTGGTGAATTCTCCCTTATTTCAGCCTAATGTTTAACATGTCCATTACTTACTATCTAACAAGTGTCACATCCTGTAACTTTCGAATAGCTCTTCTATATATAATCAACAGAATCTCTGGCATTTGAGACTATTTTTAAAACATTTATAGTGATCTGTGATACTGTACCTATACTTAAAGGTATGATCAACTAATTCATGTGATACTGCTTCTCATTTGTAGGTAATGCATATTACTCAGAACATACACTTGATTAGAATATAATTACCTTGTGTCTTTAACCTACTGGTGTATACCGGAATATCTAAGTAGATTGTTCCCTTGAAGGACGAGTGAATTTAGTTGACTATGCATACATACATATATATAGATTGTCGATCGGGACCACAAACCGATCGATTTGAGACTTAAACTTATATAATTAATTCATCCATGGTATATATACATATATATTGTGAAATCTACAAAAGTATAGTTTTTTCTCAAAGCCTTATTCATAAACAGACTTCTTCTGTATATATATAAATCTTTATCAGACCATCTGGATTAGCAATTTCAAATGTTCTGACAACCTTATTTATATATAAGTAAACATCTATATATGGGATGTAGAGCCCCATTAACAATTATTTTTCCGAATATCGGAAGAGTTAGATCTTAATAGTTCCGTATTGCTACGAAAACCCCCTTAGTCCGTTCTCCGAAGGAATGCGCATGCGCGTCAATCTGGTAAAAGCCGTGCTAGATTTTTTTTTTTTCATTTTTTAAACTATATATATATTTTTTTTCTTTTCTTTTTGTTTACTGCTTAATTATATTATCATCAGTATATAAACTTAGATATATTATATACACGTAACCGTCAACGGAGGGACCATTAAAGGTACACATATAATTATCCGCATCTTCTAGTTCGCTGGAACATGAGATCATTTATCAATTTTCCGGCTATTGGGCTGATTGCATATACTTATAAGAGAGAGCTACATTCAAACTACACGTGAACAATACTATATTTATATTCTATAGGAGATTGTCAATATACAGTCTATAAATTTAACTCATATATTCAATTACTTGTAAATAATAAATATATGTTATACTATATTAGTATATTAGTATATAATATATATTCACTCCAATGGAGGGGCAACTGAGGGGTTCATACTTATATAATTTAAAGAGGAGGTGGGGTGGATTTCCAACCACACAGGGGGTGTGATTTTATTTCCTCTGTTTTTTTTATTATTTATATATATATAATATATATTAAGATAGCGTGATTATGGATAGCCTGATCTAAAACCATACAGATATTAGATAACATCAGAGTTTGAAACTGTATCTACTTTATATAAGCCTATGTATGACAGGCCATATAATCAAACTTCTAGAGTTTAAATACTAAAAACTTAAAAGATTAAAATTCAACCACATAAATAAACATGCAAAACTGGTTAACTCTCACAAGACTAATAATTTTATAACTTTACTCAGGCGATGAAAGTACTCGTATGTATGTACCGTTCGTACAATACAATATAATTATATATATATATTATATATATACCGGAAGAGGCTGGTGCACCCCCTTTATATATTCCCATTCACAACTCCGTTAAAAATTACACATCTTTACACATAGTCTACAAAGGTGGAAACAATCGCTGTTCATTCCCATGTTGTAAGTTCAATTGGTGCATATCCGCGACACAATTCATTGAAAACGGTGGTAAGTCTTAGATCTTATTCTAAGCGGAGTTCGTGAGGTATATAATATATACATGTACATATATGTACACTGGAACTTGGCTCCACTAACTCCAGCAAATGAGAAAGGAATACACTAGATATATAATATATATATAAATCCGGTTAGTTCTCCATGAACGGGACAATACTTAACTATATATTTCAATATTTAAGGCAGGACTTTTTACTGTATATACTATATACTACATAACTATAAACTCATCTAAGCATTTAAATTAACCATTAAATGATGAATTTTCTCTTTCAACTTTTAAAAATTATTGGTAACAACTGACCAATTTTTTAAAATAAACATTTAGTGGAGTAATATCTTTTATTCTCCTCAATTCTTAATTACCAAAAGTATATACGCGCACAGGTGAAATTTTTCCTGTTGAGCCGTTCTCTAGGTTATATATACATTGCTGTTCACATATATAAATAAAAATTATATTTATATATACAATTAAATATAAACCTGTAAAATATAGATGTTTCACTAGCCCAGTATTGCGGTATTTTTTTTCAACACCCTATTTTCTCCACTTCAAACGTATATATTTGTTGGATATATTTTATAATTAATAACTATGAGTTATTGGTAAGAAATAATTGTAAAATTAATGTCTCGTTAAGCAACCAATATCATCTAACAAAGAACATTTATAGTTCTCCCTCTCGCTATATCTCTCTATATTTACCAATTACTATAATAGTTATAGTACTAAAAAACTTCTGATCTTTAAAATAATCTCAGCCACAACTACAGTCTATAAACGTACTGAGATGGAAGTCACCCACCCCCACTCTGACCAGTCTTCCGAATATCTACGAAAGTATACGCTCTTAAACTGAGCGGCCATTGAAATAAAATTTGCCAATAATAATTGTGCGGCTATTTTTCTGCAAAATCAAAAATTTTTTTTTTTCATAAATTTTTTTATTTTTTATATATAAATATCTTTGTTTTCTCCTATATTTTTATAACTTCTATCCGTTATTAACTAATATTGGTTTGATTTGAATTTTCTAATATTTTTTTCTTGATTTTCACTTTATCAGATTAACATTTATTAGTTTGAAAAATCACTTATAATATAGTTCGTAGATTGAAACAAGCCGCGTTAGCAATCTCACAAAAAAAAAAAAACTTTTTTTTTCTTAGATCGATCAACTATTATTATATAAAAAAACATATTTTTTTTGAAAAAATGCTTTTCAGATCCGCCCGCCCTGCTAGATCAGCAAGATTATTACCACAATTAGCCAGATTCAAGTCTCAAGTGACGAATTCAAAGGTTTCTCATGTTCATTCACATACCATCAAGACACCAGTTGGTGAACAAGCCAAAGAAAGAAAACCAAGATCCACCATTTTATCAGTTGAAGGTCCAATTGAATGTGATTTACAAGGTTTCCATTTATTGAATTCTCCATTATTCAACAAAGGTTCAGCTTTCACTTTAGAAGAAAGACAAGCCTTTGGTTTAACTGGTTTATTGCCACCTGTTGTTAATACTTTAGATGAACAAGTTGATAGAGCTTACAATCAATTACACTTTTTAAAGACCCCTCTTGCTAAGAATGATTTCTGTACCTCTATGAGACAACAAAACAAAGTTTTATTCTATGAATTAGTTAGAAGACATATTAGAGAATTAATTCCTATTGTGTATACTCCAACTGAAGGTGATGCCATTGCTGCATACTCTAACAGATTTAGAAAACCAGAAGGTTGTTTCCTTGATATTACTGATTTAGATTCAATTGATGAAAGATTAGCTGCTTTCGGTGAAAGTAAAGATATTGATTACGTTGTTGTTTCTGATGGTGAAGGTATCTTAGGTATTGGTGATCAAGGTGTTGGTGGTGTTAGAATCACCATCTCTAAAGCTGCTTTAATGACATTATGTGCTGGTATCCACCCAGGTAGAGTTATGTCAGTTATCTTAGATGCTGGTACCAACAACAAGAGATTATTGAAGGATGAGTTATACATGGGTAACAGATTCCCAAGAGTTAGAGGTGCTGAATATGACGAATTCATGGACAGATTTATCCAAGCTTTAAAGAAGAGATTCCCAAGTGCTGTTCTGCACTTTGAAGATTTCGGTGTTACCACTGCTAGACCTGTCTTAGAAAGATACAAGAATCAATTACCATGTTTCAACGATGATATTCAAGGTACTGGTGCCGTTGTTATGGCTTCCATGACTGCTGCTTTGAAGGTTACCAACAGAGACTTATTAGACTCACAAGTTGTTGTTTACGGTGCCGGTTCAGCTGGTTTAGGTATTGCTGATCAAATCGTTAACCACATGGTTACTCACGGTGCCACTCCTGAAGAAGCTAGATCAAAGATCCACTGTATCGACAGAAGAGGTCTAATCTTAGACAACATGCAAGAAGGTTCATCACCAGCTCAGCACTTATATGCTGATCCTGCTTCTGAATGGGCTGATGTTAACACTACTTCCTTAGTTGACATTGTTGACAAGATTAAGCCAACGGTTTTAGTTGGTTGTTCCACTCAAGCCAGTGCTTTCAATGAAGAAGTTATCAAGACCATGTACAAGCACAACCCAAGACCAATCATTTTCCCATTATCTAACCCAACCAGATTACACGAATGTACTCCAGAAGATGCTATGAGATGGACTGACAATAACGCTTTAATTGCTACCGGTTCTCCATTCAAGCCAGTTGATGGTCACGTTATCTCTGAAAACAATAACTGTTTCACTTTCCCAGGTATTGGTTTAGGTGCCGTCTTATCAAGAGCTACTGTTATCTCTGATACTATGATTTCCGCTGCTGTTGATCAATTAGCTGCTGACTCTCCAGCTTTCAAAGATCCAAAGGCTGGTTTATTAGCTCCATTAGAAGTTATCGATGAAACCTCCGCTAAGGTTGCTACTGCTGTTATCTTACAATCCTTCAAGGAAGGTGTTGCTAAGATTGAGGATGAAGAATCACCAGATGGTGGTAACGTTAAGGTTCCAAGAGATTTCGAAGGATGTTTAGAATGGGTTAAGGCTCAAATGTGGAAACCAGTCTACAGACCAATGATCAAGGTTGAACACGTTGATGCTATTCACACCCATCAATATTAGGCAATCTGCTATAATATTTGAGATAATTAATTTATAAACGTAGGTTATATTGAATTGTGACGATTCATTGATACCTTTCTAACTTCCTAATATGTACTTTTAGCTTTATCATACCATACAGATTCTATTTGAATAGGTGTTTGCATTCCCCCCTTTTCTTAATTGCATTAATAAATTCTATAGGATATATCCCTATAATTTTTCGTTACTTTATTTTTTATTGTAAAACTTCGTAGTTCCTCATTAATTAAATTCTATATTAGACATTTTTTGTAATACATGAAAATCAATATAATTATATAACTACAGCTACATTCCCAAGTAATTTTTTAAAATTTTTTATTAACAAATAATTTGCACCTTCTAGCAAATGGTTATTCGGGTAACATATATAGCAAAAGTAAACTAATGAATCTCGAAACCCACCATCACATCATGTCTAGTAAGTCATGCCAAAAGTGCATGTTGGTTGGTTGAGATATTAAGATCTATGATTACATAATACCTGATATTATGAACTTTAAAGTTTAAACTAATAAATAATTTTTGCTTAAGATCGTCTTTTTACGGATTAATTTTGATTTAGATTTTTTTTGGGGGGGAAGTAAAATAAATTCAAATTCATGTGATCGAACCGGAGAACCCAGACGGAAACAGACGGTAAAAGATATATACATAATAATACATGTATTATATAATATAATAATAATATATAAAACGTGTATCGTTTTATAACTATTAATTTCTGAATTGATGAGTCCACACGCATGGCCAATTCAATTATATAGCTAGTATATATATACTATATACTATATAGTACGTCTCCGACGGTGAAAATAAACATCTAACCAAAACAAAAGAAGTCATCATTCATTGCTATATATCTAGGCATATAGTATATACTATACACTATCTTATTCAAATAAACATATATAATGTAGATGATAAGCAGATAATCAAATAGTCAAGGGTATAGAGAAAGAAAACCTTATGATGATTATTATATAGATTGGTAGGAATATATTAACAATTAATAAATCAGTTCATTTATGATGATTTGCAATAATTTTATTGTATGTAGCTCTATACCAATATATGAACCAATTATAAAACATAATTACACAAAAAAAACATAAAATTTATATTTAGTTACAATGTTCGATAATAATAAATATATACACAACAATTAATAAAAATACCGATAAGATTATCACAGCCTCAAACGTGTTGTTATCTAGGCTGATGATATCATATACCCCATTTTATTAAATATGGCTGTGTAATAAAAATTATAGATAGCGTACGGTACAGAAACGCTTTCCGTCGGTGATTTACTTAGCTTACTGTAGTTCTATATCCTTATCCTCCTTATCCGTAATCTGTTTGTGACTTTACTGACTGTTTAATTATTATTCTAGGCTACACTTGTACATTCTATGTTGCTTAATGATTATGTATAAATAAACCATTAATTCTACATTCTTGAATTATAATTTCTTTATTTTATTTATCTTTTTTTAATTTACTTCTAAAAGTATCAAATAGTATAAGTTTATTAAACATATCATTATTATTATAAGCAAATACTACACTTACTATTAAACAAAACACACAAATTTATAAACATGGCTCCAGTCTCAATCTCTACTCAACAAGCCCCAGAGTTTATAAACTCTGCCACTTGTAACTGTGGAGCTGCCAACCATCCTTTAAAATCTAAAAAAGCATCTAAAGAACCAATTGAAAACTCATTACAAGATATGTTTGGTGAGAAGATTAGATTAACTACTTATTCAACAGATGCTGATGTCAATCCAATTGAATTAAAGTGGAATGAACAAGACCCAAAATTAAGAGGTCCTATTGTTGTTAACAGATCTGGTGATGGTTTAACCAAACACAACTGTATAGGTGCTCACTCTGGTCCTTACTCTATATATCATGCTATGTCTATTGTGACAAAGCAATTAGCTCATGATCATAAGCCAGATTACACAAATGCTGAACCACCTTACAACTTCCCACAAGTTTCTCAATGGTCTGAATCAGGTAAAATTGTTTCAATTGATCCATTTGGACACTTAGCACCATGGTTATACAATGATGTTTCTGAAGCTGAAAATGTTGAAGTTAGACCAACAATGTCTATTACTAAAGCTACTTTATCATTACCTGAAATTAAGGAAGAAGTTGCCAAGGGTAACTTAATCCCAGATGGTAAAATTGTTTTAAATCAAGATGGTGATTTAGCCGTTACCAAGATTGCCGTTGATCCTGTTTGGCATTTACCTGGTGTTGCTAGTAGATTAGGCGTTACTGAAAATGAATTAAGAAGAGCGTTATTTGAAGATACTAATGGTATGTACCCAGAATTAATTACTAGACCAGATATTGATACCTTCATGCCTCCAATCGGTGGTATTACAGTTTACATCTTAGGTGAACCAGAAAACATTCCAAACCCAGAAAAAAGATTAGCTTTAAGAGTTCACGATGAATGTTCAGGTTCTGATGTCTTTTTATCAGACATTTGTTCTTGTAGATGTTACTTGATTTTTGGTTTAAGAGAAGCTGCTAAAGAAGCTCAATTAGGTGGTAATGGTGTTGTTGCATACTATAGAAAAGAAGGTAGAGCTTTAGGTGAAGTTACTAAATATTTAGTTTATAACGCTAGAAAGAGAGCTGGTGACTCTGCTGATGCTTATTTCCATAGAACTGAATGTATTGCCGGTGTTAAAGATGCTAGATTCCAAGAATTAATGCCAGATATTTTACACTGGATGGGTATTACTAAAATTGACAGAATGTTATCTATGAGTAACATGAAGCACGACGCAATTGTTGAACAAGGTATTGAAATTGTTGAAAGAGTTGAAATTCCAGATGAATTATTACCTGCTGATTCTAGAGTTGAAATTGATGCTAAGATTGCAGCTGGTTACTTCACCAATGGTCACGTTTACACCCAAGATGAATTGAAAGAAGTTAAAGGTAGAAGCTGGGACGCATAAACAAACTTATATAACACCCTTTCAACAACGACAAAAAAACAGAAAAACACAAAAAATATCCCACTTTGCATCATCCATCACATTGGGTCTAGCTAGATATCTACCTATACATGTTAAATTTCTATTCTCTTTATATAACTGACAGATAAGGGAACAGGTTTTCCCTTTCATATCATAACTCTTTTACAAACATATCTTATATATAGTTCTTTGATTTTATTTTTGTCTCAATAAAAATTTGCTTAATTTATAAATCCAACACCGTAAATAAATGTATAAAAAGATAGGTATATACCACACCATATATTATTAGATACTACGTAATAGTTGTATCATTGTGATATAAATGAGTACCTACACACTGCCTTTAATGATACACTAACAAATGGTTATGAAGCACTGGTAAAAATATAAATTACAACCAGCCAATTGATTAGTTAATCAAAATTTATTATTATTAATTGATTATGTAATTAATATATATGGTGCAATAATTTTACGTTGTATAATATGCAAATGTACTTATAACTCACGTACTATATATATATATTATATAATATATAGTGCGCCATATGTGTCGTGCTGGTATACGTACCAGGCACCAGCGGGCTTAGTGGTGGTATATTCATACCTTCGCTGTGTGTGTGTGTTTTTTTTTTTTTTTTTTTTTTTTTTTTTTTTACTCTCCTCAGGCGTAGGCCGAAGGAGTGAGAAGCGTTATAAACATACAGAGATTCTTTATATTGTGATTTTGGTCGGTTGATTGGTGAGGTGTAATAGTTCTGTTCTCAGTTGTGTAGATCATTATATAGTAGTAGTACATCAAAAGTATATCGTATTTTTTTAATTTTAAACTCAATTGAACCTTTAAGGCTTATTGAATATATATATTTATTCTTTATATTTTCAATTATATATATTAGAATTATCTTACACAATAAAAATATTACAATATTAAAAACCATTGAAGGGCGGTATTTCCTATTATATTACATTTTCGTGTCTAAATATTTCAATAAATATATATAAATTATAAAATAAAGATTGATCAGCATCATATACTAAATTGACTATTGAATAGCTCAATTATATAAATTTAGCTGTCTGAACTTCAAAATTTATAGTTTTCCGATTGTTTTAATTTACACATTTAGATCTAATATATTAAAGTAAATGGGTGAACCAACTAAAGACGAAGCAGTTACTGCTGCGCCGCCAACCGTTTCTGAAGAGACTCACAAAGAAGAACAACAAGAACAAGAACAACAACAGCCTCAATTGAAAGAAGAACATAATGGTTCAAAAGAAGAAACAGCTGAGGAATCCATTGATCCTAAAACTGTTGATGAACCTCTCCCGGGAATTTCAATTGAACATGAAACCGAAGCTGAAACTGAAAATAAAGAAGAATTGCCTATCGAAAAGGAAGAATCTACTAGTGTTTTAACTGAAAATTCTAAAACTACACCAAAGATTGAGGAAAATGGTAATCCAACTAACAATTCAGTTCTACCAACAAAGAAGAAAATTTCATCTGTTAATAAATCCGCTATAATCTCATTCATAAATACTTCATTCCATAGTATCATAACTATCAAAGAAATTTCAAAGAAAAATCAACCATTAGTAACTGCTGCAAATAAAGCTATTGAAATACTTAAAATTGGAGAATTGCCTAAAGAATCTGTGATATTCGAACCTATTAAATTGGCCTGTGAACAGTCAAATGTCGAGGCTAAAATATTAGCATTGGACTGTTTAAGTAAGATTTTCACTTTCAACGTTTTCAGTCAACCTACTTTAATCAGTTATAAGAAAGGTAAGCCAGATTTAAAAGTTGATGTTGATATGGCTGCTGCAAATGAAGATGGACATTCAACCGTTGTTGAAGGACAAATACCACTTATCGAGGCTGCAGTTCAAGTCATTAGTTCATGCTTTGATGGTGAAGGTACCGATGAAAAAGTAGAACTACAAGTGATAAGAGTTCTTACCTCTGCCATTTTAAATGATTCATTACCTGTTCATGGAAAAGTTTTATTACAAGCAATTAGACAAATTTACAACATTTTTCTTCTTTCCTTATCTCCAATCAATCAAGGTATTGCTCAGGCCACTTTAACTCAGGTTGTTAACATTTCTTTTGACAAGGTGCAATCAATCAGATTTTCAAGTAGACCATCTCTGGCTGACCTTTCTATCAATGCGGATGACGTGGAAACTTTGGATGACACAATTACCAATGACAACATTAGTCATAATCAGCAACAACAAATGACTTTACTAGAAATGGAAGCAAATATGCAAACAGATGACATTCAATTCTCTTCTGAAGTTAGTGATGAAAATGAATTATTGATCAAAGATGCCTTCTTAATTTTCAGATCCATGAGTAATTTAGCAGTTAAAGTTATAGAGAATGGTTCAATTGATATGAGATCTCATGCAATTAGATCTAAATTGCTATCATTACATATTGTTCATTGGATTTTGAAAAATCATGTTTCCTGCTTTTTAAACAAAAATTGTATCATAATTAATAAGGCAACAAACGAGAAAACAAGACTGATAGATGCCGTTAGAAAATACTTATGTTTGGTTCTATCTAGAAATGCAGCTTCACAACTAGCTCCTGTTTATGAAATCAGTTTAGAAATTTATTGGATAATGATCAGTAAGCTTAGAGATGAATTCAAATCTGAAATTCCTGTTTTCTTGGATGAAATTTATTTCCCTGTTAGTGAGATGAAAACCTCTAGTCCTCATCAAAAAAGATACCTATTAAGTGTTATATATAGAATTGCAGCTGATCCAAAGGCATTGATTGAATTATACTTAAACTATGATTGTGATCCATCTATGCCAAACTTATGTGAATCAATCATGGATTACTTAACTAGATTTGCCTTAACAAGAGTTGATGCAACTCCTGCACAAAAAGTAAACTATAAGGAGAGTTTAACAAGAAGTTTAGCAACATATGATTTGAACGATGTCCCACAATTGAATGTTAGTAAGTTGGGAGGTCATCCACCTAATCCTGATGCTAACTTGAATTTCCCAGTCGAATATGCTTTGAAGATGACTTCTATCAATTGTATTGTTGCTTGTTTAAGATCATTGAATAAATGGAGTGGCCAACCATTGGATTCTGTCGCAGAAACTAATGGCAATGTTGACGAAGCTTCATTGTTCAATTCACAAAGACAACGTGCCTTGACTGTTAGCTCATCTCAATCAGCCACCAACTTGGCATCACCAGTTTTATCTTCTGCTAGCCTTGAAACGTTCAATATTAATGGTGAGACAGCTATTGGCGGCATTTCACAATTTGAAACTATTAAACAAAGAAAAACCGCTTTCTTGGAAAGTGTGAAATTATTCAACTATTCACCAAAGAAAGGTTTGAAAGCTTTATTGAGTGGTAAATTTATCCCTTCAAATTCTCCAAAAGATATCGCCGAGTTCTTATTGAGTACAGATGTTTTAGACAAATCCACCATCGGTGAATTTTTAGGTGAAGGAGAAGAGAAAAACATTGCAATCATGCACGCTTTTGTTGACCTTATGGACTTTGAAAATAAAGACTTCTTAGATGCTTTAAGATCATATTTACAACACTTCAGACTACCAGGTGAATCTCAAAAGATTGATAGATTTATGTTAAAATTCGCTGAAAAATACGTTGATGATAATCCAAACACTTTTGCAAATGCTGATACTGTTTATGTGTTATCATATTCCGTTATAATGTTGAATACAGATCAACACTCACCACAGGTTAAGAAGAGAATGACTTTAGAAGAGTTTGTCAATAACAACAGAGGAATCGATGACGGTAAAAACTTGGATCCTAAACTACTAGAGGGTATTTATCTTGATATCCAACAAGATGAAATTATTCTTAAGAGTGAACAACAAGCAGCCTTAATTTCTACTGATATCAAACCAGCAGCAGGTCCACCTAGTTTATTGTTTGGTGGTAGAGATTTAGCTAAAGAAGCTTATGCTAAGGCTTCAAAAGAAATGACAAGTAAAACAGAACAAGCAGTTAAGACATTACGTACCTTAGCAAGAAAGAATTCTAAAGTTGTTTTCTATTCCGCTAGTGACAGTAACAATACTGAACACGTTAGATCTGTTTTCGATAACTTATGGATGTCAATCTTAGCTGGTTTAACCCCACCATTCAAAGACTACGATGATGAAGATACAGCTAAATTATTACTAGAAGGTATCAAGATCTCAATTCATATTTCATGTACCTTTGATTTAGATTATGCTAGAACTTCTTTCATTAGAGCATTGGTTCAATTCTGTAACTTGAACAATCCTGAAGAATTGAAAGAGAAAAATATTTTGGCTATTTATGCATTACTTGAAGTTGCTGTCGAAGAAAAGAACAATTTAAGACAGTCATGGAAAAACATTTTGACCTCCATTTCTCAAATTGAAAGATTGAAATTGTTGGCCCAAGGTATTGACTCTGGTGAGGTTCCAGATTTGATCAATGCAAGATTAGCAAATAGAAATTCTATCGAAAGCACGAGATCTCATAACACCACACATAGTAACAACTCATCATCCAACCAGGGATTCTTTGCCTCATTCGGAAAGAAGCAAACTTTATCAGAACAAACATTCCAACACCATTTCAATCAAAAATTACCTGCAGAATTAATATCCAAGATCAGTACAACTGACTTGGAGGTTTCTATGGATAAAGTTTTTTCTAAAACTTCTGAGATGGAAGGTAATGGAATCTTTGATTTCATTGCTGCTTTAACAGAGGTTGCATATGAAGAAATTGAATCTTCAGGACAAAGTGAAAATCCAAGAATGTTTTCCTTACAAAAAATGGTTGATGTTTGTTATTATAACATGGGCAGAATTAGAGTTGAATGGTCTGCATTATGGGCAGTTATGAATGAGAAGTTCAACGAGTTTGGATGTCATCGTAATCCTGCAATTGCCTTTTTCGCTTTAGACTCTTTGAGACAATTATCTGAAAGATTCTTTGAAATTGAGGAATTAGCTCATTTCAAGTTCCAAAAAGAATTTTTGAAGCCATTCAATTACATTGTTTTGAACAGTAATAACCTGGAAGTTAAGGAAATGGTCTTGGATTGTGTCAATTATATGATTGTTAAAAAATCTGCCTCAATCAGATCAGGTTGGATTGCATTAATTGAGATTTTGACTAATGCTGCCAAGGACCAAAAAGAATCATTTGTTGCCAAAGGTTTCCTTTATGTCAACACAATAATAAGAGATCATTTTGAACAAGTTTTCAAATTAGATGGTTTCGAGTCATTAGTTATTTGCTTAACTGAATATGCTAAGAATGAAAGGTTCCAAAAGACAAGTTTACAAGCATTACAAGCAATGAGAAAATTAGTCAAGTTAATTACAAAGAAATGTATTGGTGACGATGGAACAGCTATTAATAAGGATGGTACTGGCATGAGTCCTGTATTGACAACCAAGGAAGTTGATCAACTTTGGTTCCCAGTATTATTTGGTTTCCATGATGTGATTATGACCGGTGACGATCTAGAGGTTAGATCCAAGGCATTAAATTTTATGTTTGATGCTTTAGTTGAAAATGGTGGTCACTTTGAAGGTGAATTCTGGGACAAGATTTGTAATGAATTACTATTCCCAATTTTTGGAAGTCTAAGTAAACACTGGGAAATTGATTCTAATCAAGATGATCTGTCCGTTTGGATGTCAACAACATTAATCCAAGCTTTAAGAAATATGATTTCATTATTTAATCACTATTTCAATACTTTGAGTAGAATGATCGATGGATACTTCAAGTTATTAGTCTCATGCATCTGTCAAGAAAATGAAACCATTTCTAAGATTGGTATTTCATGTTTGAAAGAATTGATAATGCAAAGTTTACATAGATTTAACCAAGATCATTGGGATAAGATTAATGGAGCATTTAGTGAATTGTTTGAATCTACTACTGCTAGGGAATTATTTAGAGCGGATCCTCTAAATAATGTTTCAACCCATACCAGTCAATTTACCAACGGTGATAAGAACTCACCAGGTTCTTCTATTGAAGACGAAGAAGAAGCTGACTCCAATGATTTCCCTTCTACCTCTCTAGATGGTGCCATTGAAAATCAATATCTATCTCCAGTTGATAAATCAAAGGAAAAATCTGCCATTGTTATCAAGTGTGTCTTACAATTACACATGATTGATATTCTATCTGAGTTATTTAACAATGATGAATTTTATGAAGCAATTCCAGCTAAGAACCTTTTGGACTTATCTGGATTACTTGAAGCTAGTTATAAATTTGCCAAAGAATTTAACGAAGATTATAATTTAAGAGTTAGATTATGGAATGCAGGTGTTATTAATAAATTACCAAATTTATTAAAACAAGAAACATCATCTGCTGCAGTTTATATCAGTATATTATTCAGATTATACACAGATATTGATAAAGTTAGTTCTGAAACTAGAGTTAATATAACAGGTATCTTAATACCAATGGGAGTTTCCATTATGGAAAGATATATTGAATTGGATGAATTAGAACAATCAAGAAATATTCAAACTTGGAGACCAGTTGTTGTTGAAATATTACAAGCCTACTCCGATTTTGAAGATGATGATTTTGTTAAATGTTGTCCTGTTGTTTATGATCTGGTTCTTCAATTATTTGACAAGAACTTAATGAATGATTTAAGACTTGCAATTAAAGGATTCCTAACTAGAGTTGGAGATTCATATATCACCGATAAAGAGACTTAAAAATTTTCAAAGAACTACGAAAATGAAAAATTAAATAGGGAGAATAAGTAGTACTTACAGGCACCACTCTAGCTCCCTCCCTATATATAATTTTTTTACTGTGATTTTTTATTTTTATTTTTTATTATCATTTTTGTTATTATTATTATTATTACTATTATTATTATTTTTCTTTTCCGACAAAGTTCATCGATCCCCCCCCCTCCCCTTCCTAATTTGTATTTTATAGCCATAAGTGTTTTTTTTATTTATTTAAAACTACCGAAAAAGAATTCTTAAGATTTAACATTTGAAAATTGTAAATAGAGTAAAGATTATATATGAAGCCCCTACTTATATGATTGGTACATCACATCTTTACACCATCGAGTAAAAAATATATAAAAAAATCTCAATCAAACAAATTCGAATTTTTCAGTTTGCACACGACAAAATACTTCAATTTTTTCGTCGAAAAAAAAAAAAAAGAAAAAAATTCAAAAAAAAAAAAACTTTTCAAAAAATTTGACGAGTGAAGCAATTGCGCACAAGGGGGAAGGAAAAGGTGAGAGTGAGAGATGTAGCACTGGTGAAACTTTCTAACTAGTAGTATAGTACTGCAATGTTTCTGAACTCATCGACTGTTTTGCAATCAACAACCATATTCTGTTTGTTTTAATAGTATCTATTTGAATTATTTAAGAATTTTTAAGTTTATTTTGTACTTTAAAATTTTTTTAAAAGAATCGTTTGATAGAGATAACAATCAAAATAATTATATAACAAAATGTCCAACAACAAGGTAAGTCAAGGAAACTTTTGAAAAAAAAGACAAAGGAAAAAATAACAAATTGCATATATTTGACAAACTTTTAGGAATATCAAGCTAAATTATAGATTCAATTGGCAATTTTAATATAAATTTATAAAAATGATCATCATATAAGAGTTTAAAGATGGCGAACCTTTCAGATACTTGTGTACTAATCACCAGAATCACTTTTTACCAGATAATTTTTTTGACTTTATTGATCCACTTTATACCAACATGTTATTTTAAATTAGCCCATGACTTATAATCGATATTACCACATCACTTTCACATGCTCGTAGTGGATTCCAACTTCCATATTATTTAGCTTTTTATTTACTAAAAGTATACAAATATAATTACATCATGAAACTTTTATTCTAACATTTAATTTTTATATTTTTTTTGTTTGTTTTTAACTTCTCTTTCAATTTTGTGCATTGTTTCCAAGCACTTGATTAACGTAGATGTGAAAAAATAATAAAAAAAATAAAAAAATACATAATTTAATAGAACCTTTTCGCTCTTTTAGGTAACGACGTTTCTGACGACGAATCAGAATTCATTGCTCCTCAAAAGGAAATTGTCAAGAGTACCACTTCATCAAAGAAGACTGATACTCCACCAGCATCTGCTGACAAGTCAAAGGCTAAGAAGAATGCTAAGCCATCTGCTTCTGGTAACGAAGCTGGTGCCAAGTTCAAGAACAAGAACAGAGAAACTTCTGGTCCAAAATCAACCTCAAGAGCTGCTGGTAAGAAGCCATTCGACAAACACTCAAGAACTGGTAGATCTGAAACCGCCAAGTCCCAAAAGAACAAGTTAGGTGACGAAGCTGAATCTCAATTAGAAGCTGAAGCTGATGCTGAAGCTGATGCTGAAGCCGATGCTGAAGCTGAAGCTGCTGAAGCTGCTGCTCCAGTTAAGTCATTCGAAGAATACTTAGCTGAAAAGGCTAACACCGAATCATTAGCTGCTAAACCAGTTAGACAAGCTAACTCTGGTTCTGAAGACAAATGGTCAAACAATGAAGTTTTAGTTAAGGAAAGAGAAATCTTATTTGCCCCAACTGCTACTAAGCAAAACAAGTCTAAGGCTAAGAAGGAAAAGAAGATCTTAGAAGTCAATGTCACCATTGCCGATGCTACTTCTTCTAGACCACCAAGAGAAAACAAACCTTTCAAAGGTAGAGGTGAAAAGAGAGGTGGTAAATCTACTGGTGCTCCAAAGGTTGCCTACAATGAAGAAAACTTCCCATCTTTATAAATTTTTTAATTAAAAAAAGAAGAAATGGAATATTTTTCAATATCTTGATTGTTTAAAAAAAAAAAGGAAAAAAGGAATGAATGAAAGAAAATGGAAATTGAAGAAATGAAAAGTAGAGATTTATATTCCTTTGTCTTGTATGACAAAATTAAAGTGTTTATTTATTTTTGAATCTTTCTTTGTTTTCTTTTACTTTACTTTATTAATTTTTGTATAAATTTTATATATTATATACATATACTTTTTTTTTTCTCCCGCCCACATATACACCCAATTATCTCCACCCACACACACATTTATCTTTTTTCCAAGGATGTTTAGTCTTTAAAGCAAAAATTCTTGTTTATCAATAATTTATTTATGTTAGTTTGTTTCCAGTAAATTGTAAATAAAAAAATGGAAGATCTCTACTATGAAAATCATTCGATCTCATGATTCTTTACTGCCATAAAATATGTAAATGAATATTAATATCTATATATATATCTATCACAAACACAATAACTACCATTATAAAGCCTATATACGTACTAAGCTTATAGACTTATATAGCTATCTAATTTACATGTGTACGTACTAGCCAACACATTGATTAATATAACTGTACTATACACCAATACAGTAATAAATTCTCGCCTCAAAGCCCTGTAATATATCACTCATGTGTACAGCAGTAGGCTATATATAAGCTGTACTTATGCCCGGTATCCCATTCTCTTATATATATGGCCCCGGCCAATGTTACCACGTACTCGATCACTCCCTGATATCTGTTTTAATTTTCCACACAAATTTCAATCAACCCTATGGGTTAATATTGAAAAATGGCTCATTGGCACGTACGTACGTTCTCATGCTGGCATGGGATTGTCCCTTCCTGGTAAAGTAATTGGGCTTGCTAAATTAAATATATATACATCGCACTAATGACTTTTATCCGGCTGATATCTTGCAATAGCACGTACTTCTATTTATTAATGTGTAGTAGTTCCCCCCGCTACTATATAACTATCTCTTGCGGGATAGTTTATATTACTCATGCCTACTCACATAATTGCTGCTGCGAAGAAACGAATTAATTTAAAATTAAATATTTACATGTACTGGACCAATCAACGCCCACAACTCCCTTAATGATCGATCTCGATGGATTGATTTTCTTTAAACTTGTTGTAATATGACTCTGTTAGTTATCGTCAATGTATAAGCAATTTATATAATGTATATTACAATTATATATCATATATACTTATATATACCCATATATAAAGATCATTTAATATATTGATAATTGCTCTATATCGTTATATTTAAATGTGACGTAATCTTATCGGATAGTGCACTATCTATTATTAAACACTTAATATTACATAATATCATTTGTTTTAGTAGTCTTATAATTATATATTTATACCGGGCTCTGTACCACGGACTAGTGTCTACAATAGCCATAACGTACGTACATAACGTAGTTTATGTGTGTCTACTGAATAATTACATATACTATTTCAATGAATTTGTGTAATAAACCAACTGAACAATTTATCAATTCAGTTTCATACAGAGCCTTTCTTTCAAATTATATATTTTTATTTGAAAGATCCAAATATATATATGAATCTCCACATAATTAAACAAATATTTTTCTTTTGAAATCATCTACGTTTCTATTTCAAAATATATATACGTATATATATATATTATATCCATATATTATATCCATATACATATATAGCATTCTTTATTTATAAGGCACACTGGAATATTTCACTGTTCAAAAATATAAATTCTTTGGAGTACATCTGCCCCCCTCCACCCCCCTCC
>JAJLSX010000068.1:0-62507 GCA_030567815.1 Ogataea piceae | reverse complement strand
AGTATTTGACGTTTTATCGATTCTCTTTGATGTTGGTTTTTGTATTTTTGTTGTTGTTTGTCTTGTGGATATCGTTTTAGGTCTTCCTAGGTTTAGTAGTTTATTATTGTCGGAGTTGTATGAGTCGTCTGAGTCTAGTAGATTGTCAGATTCATAATTATATTCTTCTTCTGAGTCTAGTACTATAGATTCAGATTTTGTCTTTGTCTTTGTCTTTTGCTTTGGCTTTGTCTTTGGATTTGGCTTTGATTGAACACTTTTCAAGTCTTTTGTTTCGAATTTATTCTGTGCCCTTAGTTGTTTGACTAATTTTTTAAAATTTCTTTTAACATCACCTATACTTTGATCTAGCTCATTATCTCCTTCGTCGTTGTGTAGTTTCATGAATATTTTCAAATCTTTAGACAATTCTTTATCGATGAAATCTTTTAGTAAACTTTTATCTTCTTTTGCTATGATTTCATCAACAACTTGGGATAGATTGTTTTTCTGTAGTAAAATTAAATCATCGTCGCTTAGATGTCTATCTAAGAAATCAATCACCGTTAACTTACCTTCTCTAACTTTCAATTCACGTTCTTGCTCAAACTGCTTACCCGCTTGATTCTCTTTGATTAAATTTTTAATGTGTTGGTTACCAACAACTTTACGTGTGTGGAATAGTACAATGTCATTTATGTTGGCTACTTGTCCAACAAATCTATTTGAAAATCTTCTTGGATTTTCAACTTCGTAACCTCCACTGTACTCAACTCGAAGTCTCACTATTGGTAATGGAGTCATTGCATCTTTCTCTTGTTGTGTTGGTATCTCGTCCAGTATATCTTTATTCGCCAGCTGCCATTTGGCATTGGCTTCACTGATTAGTTTTTCAACTTTATCGATTAATAAATTTAAAATTGTATCTTTGTTTGTTGAACTAGCGGGGATATTTGTCTCCGATAGTACTAGATCTGCTCTTGCAAAAGGTCTTATAGTTTTCAATTTAATTGGTTCAATTGAAAATTTTTTACCTTTAACACTTAGTATAAATACATGTTTATCTGGTAATTCACCTTCACTTAAACTTGTCGCAATCGATGATCCTGCTTGTAATACATGGAAATCAGTTGCTATATTATGCTGTGGCATTGTGAAACACTCATGCTCGTGGCCCCATAAAATGAAATCTAAAAATGAAGGTAGTTGAACTTCTTCCACTATACTAACACCAGGTCTTGGAACGTGATTTTGATGGATACACATCAGATTAAACCACTCTGTATCATCTTCAGTGTCAGGTTGTAAAAATTCGAAATTACCAGATGCCATTGTCTTCTTCAATCTGTCCTCTCGTATACTTTGTAATCCATATAGTGCTAAATTGGTTGAACCTTTGTTGAAAAGTAATGGTGTCACTTGAATATTATCGTTATCGATAACCCTACCAAAATGATTTAGTAATCCACCAACTGATAAGAGATCCAATGGTGATAACAATTCTTCTCCGGTGGCATCGTCGTGATTCCCTGAAATCGCATACATCGGCATACCAACATTGACATTTCTATCGTATTCACATGGATAGTTGAAGTGTGTAGTGGCCAATGCTAACGATGGATCTGAAACTAATTTAAATTCTCTGGGTTTATCATTCCAACAAAATTCTCTTAGTGTCCTAATCACATGGTAGTATGATTTCTTACTCGGCTTATTAACATGGAACAAATCACCTCCTTGAACAATCATATCTACATCGTTTAACGATGCTATTTGCATTATCTCTGAAAATGTCTTCCAACTGTCATTTCCTCTTATTGGATCGGTCTCTAAATACCCAACATGATTGTCCGTTGTAAGTAAAATCCTAAACGTATCGGGTCCTGGCTCAATGTATGGTACCTGTGTCATATCTCTCCCTTGTATCTATATAAATCCATATATAAACTCCTTTCAAAAGGCAAACATAAATGTATTTCTACTAATAATAAGCAAAATTTCCCTTCTTTTGATCTCGCGTAGAAATTTTTGTGTGTTTCTTTTTTTCGTTTTTTTTTTTTTTGTTTCAAAATTTTCACTTTTACGTTCTTTGGCATTAAAAATTATTTGTGGGGTAATTATACATAATACATATTACTTATTTATTGTTCTTCAACATACACAACATCACGACATAAAATAGTTACTCTTTTAAACACACGTCTCCATTCCAAAGGATCGGCTTTAACTTTCATAAATTCCACTTTTCTGGCATTTAAATTATCAGCCAACTTGCTAACTCTAATATTACCCACGATTGGAGCTTTACTTGAATCTCTACCACTTAGTGGGATCGTCACTAATCCATCTAATTTATCACTACTACTCAATGATTCAACTATAGATTCGTTATTTTCAATATCACTGGCGCTTCTAAAACCTAGTTTCCTCAAGGCTTCCAAGATGGTGATTAGTAGTTGATCAAGTGGTACAGTTGAGAAAAATCTTGTGAAATTCTCGGCAAATAGCTCAGGGTATCTTCTTTGGTGTTCGTTCATTAATTGGATCTTATCGTTAATCTTCTTCTGTCTGGATTCATTCTTAGTACCATTGATAAATTGTAAAGCTGCTGGATCTTTAGATATAAGTGAAAATATAAGTTCGTTATTATCACTTGGTTCTTTCTTTAACTTCTTTCTCTTTGAATGTTCGGTGTAAACCTCTTGCGAAGATGAAAATCCTTTAATTATAGGTTGATAATTCTCTTTATAAAGCGCCGACGTATGAGTATCATCTAATAAATATTTAACAGGTTGTGTACTACCGGTGACCTGGGTACCAGAACTTAATTGAGTAGAGTATGTATTGACTTTATTAAACTCTTGATCTGATAGATTGATGTATAAGTTAACAAGTAATCTTGCCGTTAACTGTAATGGATCCTTAGACATTCCTCTACTATCAATAAAGATATTTTTTTTAGAAACCCAAGGTTGAGATTTAATCGACCCCATAGTTAATCGTTCCACTGGATCAGGATTTAATATTTTCCTTAGTAGTGATAAAGCACCAATTGGAATCTTATTCCAAGGAGATATTAATATTGTTCCTTTATTTTCAAGATAGTATTTAAAATCAGGGTCATCTTCGTGTGGCATCTCCCATGCAATCTTACCAGTTAATAGCACAAATAAAACCATTGCACATGACCAAATATCTGAACTTTCAGGATCATACTTTTGAGTGACAACTTCAGGTGCAAGATATGGAGGTGAACCACATGCTGTTGAACATAATCTCTTAGGACCATTTTTCTTCTTGAAAACACTTGCCAATCCAAAATCGGTTAATTTTAAATTACCATTCTTATCCAAGACTAAATTTTCAGGCTTAATATCTCTATGTGCAACACCTTTTGAATGTATAAATGAAACTGCATTTGTCAATTGAACAAAATAAAACTGTGCAACTTCTTCATCAACTCCTAAATCAGGCTCGATCTTATCGAATAATTCACCATTACTACCTAATTCCATAGCCATCCAAACCCAATTAGTTTCCACTCCAAAATCAATCAATTGAATAACATTTGGATGGTAGCATTCCTTTTGAATAAATGCTTCACGTGCCAACATATCAGTACTAACATTTTGCTGCTTAGCCATTTGAATATGAACAAATTTGACAGCTATCAATCTAGATGTACCATTTTTAAGCACAACTGCAGATTTCACAACTCCAAACCCACCATGCCCTATCGTCTTTCCTATTTCAACGTGCTTTAACTGCGGCAATGGTGCAAGCTGTGATAACTTATATGACATGTCTCTCTTACTCTATGATCTAATTTTAATCTTAACAAATAAATAAAAGAAAACATATATATATAACGTATAAATCTGTAGATCATTTTTTTATGTTTTTTAATGTTTTTTTTTATGTTTTTTAGTTTTTCTTTTTTTTTGGTGTGTGTGTGAAACGATTTGTTTACAATTGTTATGTAATCAACGTTTGCGGCTTATCACGTGCAATCAGTCACGATTCATTTATCACATGGTGATATAGTGACGGTATTTATATATTTACAAGTCGTTATCGTTTATTCTTTTTGTTTTGCTTTTTTTTTTTAAATAAGATACACAGATATAGTAATTATGGAAAGATTAAATAACAGCAGGTTCTTCTTCTTCTTCTTGGTTAACGAATGGATTATCAATAACTTCAAATCCATCCAATGGAGAAATCGTTAGTAATAATGGACCTCTAACAACTACTAAACCTAATTTTCTAACTTCACCAGTATATGAACTTTCATTTGATTCATTTCTCATTGATTCTTCAACGTCATCCAACACAAGATTCATTAATTGATCAAAACCTTTTAATGTACCTGTAACTTTTCTACCACCAACAAAAGTCACTATAATTCTCTTGTCTTGAAATTTTTGTAAGTTTAAAATAGCTTCCCTTTTAGGACCTTCAAGTTTATCCCTTCTATTTCCACCACCTCTTTGTCTGTTGTTATTATTATTATTATTATTATTATTGTTGTTGTTATTTCTATGTTGATTCTGTCCCTATATAATACATGTTAGTACGATTGAAAGAATTGGCATTATAACTTGAAATGACATACCTCCATTGTAAATATTTTGTTATATATGTTCTGTATACTTTCTCTTCTCCCATATAACAAATACCACTAAAATACATTAACAAAACTTATAAATCCGTTTAACTTCACTGAGAGAAAACGATGAAAACGCAGAAAAAAAAAATATTTTTAAAAATTCGCGGTAACAGGGCTTCGTAACCTCTATCTTTAAATTGATATGTTCTTTTTACTACTTTAATTACTGTTTTCATTCGGTTGTTGTTTGGAATAAATAAGAGAGTTTTCTAAATTTTTTTTTCTTTTTTATATGTAATGGATGAGAGAGACAAAAAAATAAACGGATTTATATATATATATATGTGGTTAAGTTTGTGTCAATTAATGTTTTCCATGGGTACGTTCAGCTCTTAATTTAGCTTGTTCTTTTTCAACTTCAGGGTCAAAGTTAATAAATTCATGTAAACCTGCACCACCTGGAACCATTGGTAAGACAGGGACCTTTCTTTCGACGATAACTTCCATTAAGATTGGACCATCATTGTAGTTTAACATTTCTTGTATACCTGGTAACATTTCTTCTTGAGTTTCAACTCTGAAAGCTTTCAAACCCATAGCTTCTGCAACTTTAACGAAATCTGGGTTAGTTTGATGGGTATGAGCGTATCTGTGTTCATAGAATAATGATTGCCATTGGGTAACCATACCTTGTTCTTCGTTATTTAAAACGACAATTTTAACTGGAGCATTTGCTTGAACAGCAGATGATAATTCCATTAATGTCATGTTGAATGAAGCATCACCATCGATATCGATAACAATAGCATCTGGTTTAGCTATTTGTGCACCAATGGCAGCTGGTAAACCGTAACCCATAGTACCTAAACCACCAGATGTGATGAAAGTTCTTGGTTTAGTCCATGTGAAGTGTTGAGCAGCCCACATTTGATGTTGACCAACACCAGTGGTGACGATAACGTCTCTACCAGTGGCAGTTGCTTCAGCAGAGATAGTTTTCAATAAAGTTTGTGGTTTAATTTTAGAACCTGGAGTTTCTAATTGATAAGAGTATGGGAATTTTGCTTTCCATTCGGCAATTTGTGCAAACCATTCAGGTCTTGATTCAACAGGATGAACTAAATCATTAAAAATTTTCAAATTTTCAGTAACATCACCTTCAACTGCTTCAGTTGCTTCAACAACTTTATTAATATTCTTTGGTGAAATTTCAAAATGAATAATACCACCTCTATTTTCACTTGCAGCTAATTTAGCCTCTGGTGCAAATTTAGCAATGTTACCGGTAACTCTATCATCAAATCTTGCACCTAATGCAATAATTAAATCGGCATTTTGAATTGTATTATTAGCAATACCTGAACCATGCATACCTAACATATCAACAGATTTTTCATCATTTTGATCAAATGCACCTAAACCTTGTATAGTTGTTGTAACTGGAATTTTTGCCTTTTCAGCTAATTCTTTTAAAACTCTTGGACCATCTTCAGAGTTTAAAATACCTGCACCAACGTATAAGATTGGTTTCTTAGCCTTATTTAATAAATCTGCTGATCTTTTAATACATAAAGTTGTATATTCGGTATCAACACCTCTAGTAATTTTATTTAAAGTATTTGATGGTAAAGTTGCTTCAATTGGTATAGCTTCTCTTAAAATTGCAGCAGTGACATCTTTTGGTAAATCAACCAAGACTGGACCTGGTCTACCTGAAGTGGCAATTTCAAAAGCTTCATTAATTCTTCTTGGTAATTCAGAAACATTTTTAACCATAACATTCCATTTGGTACATGATCTTGAAATACCAATAACATCAGCTTCTTGGAAAGCATCTGTACCAATCGCAGTTGTTGGAACTTGACCGGTGAAAACAACTAATGGAACACCATCGGCTAATGCATCTGCCATTGGTGTAATAACATTTGTGGCACCAGGACCTGATGTAACTAAAACAACACCAGGTTTACCACTTGCTCTGGCATAACCTTCAGCCATATGACCAGCACCTTGTTCATGTTTTGGTAAAACAAAGTTAAACTCTTTAGAGTTATAAATTGCATCATAAACTGGTAAAATCGCACCACCTGGATAACCGAAAACTGTATCAACTTTATGTCTCTTCATCATTTCATGGAAAATTTGTCCACCTGTTAATCCAATAAATGAATCATCCATTTGATTTGTATTATTACTACGTATAGTTGATGGCTTTTTAATATCAGATGAATTAAATGATGGTGATGGTGTTGGTCTAGAATCAGTCACATGTGATGATGATGATGATTTAAAACGTATAGTCTTAATCGAAGTACTTCTTAAAACATTCTTAGAAATATTTATAGTTGTTCTCTTTGAACAACCCCTTATTGTTGATGAAAGCATTGTACTATTGATCAAAAATATTTCTTCCTACAATAATGGATAATCTAAAAAAAAAGCTAAACTTATTTTAAACAAATAAAAAAGATAAAAGATAAAGAAAAAATCACAAAAATCACAAAAATCACAAAAATCACAGATTTCGATGACTCAAACCTAAAAAAAAAATTGAATTCATTTCCATTCATTCATTTTCACCCACATTTTTTCTTTGTCATTTTTGTGCATTTTTTTTTTTTTCAGGGAAATGAAAAAAAAAAAAAAAAAAAAAAATCTTCGCCTGAAAAATTTTTGTGAAAAAAAAAAAAAAATTCAAAAAATTTCGGGCCTGAATCAGGAGATCTGTCAATTTTTAATTACGTGTCTGTTAATGAGGTCGATCGACGGGACGATCTTTTGTGGCTGATTTGTTTTTTACTTTGCCATATGGTAGTGGCTTGGCCTTTTTTTTTTTGTGTTTTTTGTACTTCAAAATGCAAACCAAACAAAAGAAATGGGATTACTTTAATGTTTTGATCTTGTAATCTTCTCTTTTGTTTAGAGTATATTGAGAGGGAGGGCAAAATGGATGATTCTTTGCTTTATAGATCGCACAATGCATCCAAGATTGGTGATGTTCATCGGTTCATAGTTACTTACTATCCATCTAAAGATGAAATTGATGATCCGAATAAGAACAAGTCTTTATTTGTAAAGATTAAAAATGTCGAGATGATACCATTGAGGGCTGCATATCTTGCAGGGCCTTATATTTTGTACTGTGATATTAGGACAGACGATTATAGTCATAAAGATCAGTGTTTTATTACTGCGGATCAACCGATATACGATCCAAATTTAAGTGCCGGACAAAGTTTAACTGCAGAGTTATCTATGCATACCATTAAAGACAAGTATGTTTGGATAATTGATGTTGTTAGTCAAATGATATTCAGTTCAAGTGCAGAAGTTCATTTTGAAGTTATGTTGAGTAAAGATAAATCACAATTGCATAGACATTCATTTAACGATAAATTTGGAAATTTTTCAAATCAGTTAAATATTCAACATTTAACAACATTGGATCTTTGGAATAAACCACCTCCTGTATCAAATGAAAATATACATTTGGTTATAGTAACACATGGTTTACATTCAAATGTTACAGCTGATATGTTTTATTTAAAGGAACAAATTGAAAATTTATCTTTGAAAACTGGTGATAATATTATAGTTAGAGGTTTTTCAGGTAATGTTTGTAAAACTGAAAGAGGTGTTAAATATCTAGGTAGAAGACTTGGAGAATTTATTGTTAAAGATATATATCAGTCAAATCCAAATATTAAAAAAATATCATTCATATCTCATTCATTAGGTGGATTGATTCAAACTTTTGCAATTGCTTATATTCAATACAATTATTCAAATTTCTTTAACAATGTTAAACCTGAAAATTTTATTGCAATGGCATCTCCATTCTTAGGTATTGCAAATGAAAATCCAGCATATGTTAAAATGGCTTTAAGTTTTGGTATTGTTGGTAAAACAGGTCAAGATTTAGGTTTACAAGGTTCAAAACCAATATTAATGTTACTACCTTCGAAACCAACTAGAAAAATACTGAGAAAATTCAAGAGAAGAACATTATATGCAAATACTGTACATGATGGTATAGTTCCATTAAGAACTTCGGCAATGCTTTATTTGGATTGGAAAGCTTTAAGTACAGTTTATGCAACTTTAAAAGATGCAAATTCTTTAAATCCAGTGACAACTTCTGAATCAATTGCGAATTCAAAATTTAAAGATTCAAATGCGGTTAGTGAAATTCCTGAAAATGTGGAAGATTCAAATGATTCACATGATTTAGGTATGATTTCAAGTATTAAATCGAAATTATTATCTCCTTTACAAACTGCAATGGCATTTTGTGTTCCAAATTTACAAGATGCTACCGATAAAAATACTAGGTATCAAAGGTATCAAACTAAAAGTGGTGGTACTGGTGTCGATGCCGCCGCCGATGCCAGCGGTGATACAATTGATGATGATTTAGAAAATATCATTAAACCATTACCTAAATCATCAGTTATTGAATCTATTAAAAAAATATTGTTACCACCATCACCATCACTTAAATATTTAACAGATCCTAATTCAAGACCTGAAGTTATATTACACGATAAAATTTATAAACCTGATAGTATTCCAAAGAGACAAACTAAAACAAATATTTTGGATAATTTAGATCCAATTAAACGTCAAAGATTAATGGAAGAAAAAATTGCTAGACGTTGGCACAATGGTATGACTTGGAGGAAAGTTTTAGTTAATTTACTGCCAGATGCACATAATAATATCATTGTGAGAAGAAGATTTGCTAATGCATATGGTTGGCTGGTTGTTGATCATATGGTGGAAAGTCATTTTGGAATGAAGTCATTCAAAGGTGAGGATGAAGCAGATTATGAATGGAATCATTCTAAAACAAAATCAGAAGAAGACGATAATGATGAAGATGATGAAGATGATATTGAAGATTTCAAAGAAGACAAGGATTCAAAGATGGCTGATGAGAAATTGTCCGATATTTTAAGTGTTCAACATCGTAAAGCATCAAAAGAGTATAATCGTACGCATAGTACAACTAATGCCTCGGCTCAAAAGATAAACTTAGGGAACATATTCAAAAAACCATCTTCAACTGGAAATGTTTCGAGTATACCTCTGCCTCAATCTTCAACTGGTGGTAATGATAATGATAATAATGATAATGATAACGAAGAAGGTAATAGTAAAACTAATGATTTGGAGGTGGAAGAGGATGATGAAGATGACGAAGATGATGATGATGAAGATGTTCATGACTGGATAAATGAAATGGAATCTGAAATATATGATGGTCCAACAGGTATGATAAACACTGTATCTGAGTCGGTAAATGAAGGAGTTGAAGCTTTCAAGAAAAGCATATTCAGAGAGCCAGAAGCAGATGAAACTACTGGTACTGGTACATTGCTTTCAGATGATCCTCAAGAATACAATGAGGATACTGAAGGAAACAATGGTGGAGCTTATAGTGTTGGGGTCGAAGAAGGAAGAATGATTGGTATGTCATCATATCTGTGATTTTCCCCTTTACAGTTTAGTTATGTTTTTGTTTTATTTTTGTTTATTTTGCGCTAAATACTCCTTGTTTATATAAAAATTTTATCTGCGATCAGGTTAAAACGGCCGGTTTCAAAACAGGGCCATTTAATAGATAAATCTTCTTACTTTCTCTCCATAGAACTATCTCCTCTGGTTTTTTCATAAATGACTGTAACCTTTTCTTAGTTGAATTGATTCCTCTGTTGAAATTTTCAACGTTATTCAAATTATTTGAATCGTAACAACTGTTGAAAACATCTAGTTGGAAGGAACTCTCTAATGATGTGAATTCACTTTTCAAGAAACTGTCACCTTTGAAAAAACAACTATCTATTGATAATTTTTTCAGATTTGGTAGTATCATTGGACCATCAATTATACTATTTTTAAATTCTAACTCTTGTAACGTTTCAGGAAGGATTAAATCTTTAGTACTTATCAAGAATCTTAAATTCCACCACTCCCATTGAGGGAAATATTTGTCTAATCCAATAAGTTTCAAGTTTGTTAAATTTGTAGGCATCATTGAATTTATAAAAGTATTGATATGTAAATCTTCTCTGTTGAAAATATTTTCCTTTCCCAAGACAGTCTTTGTATCTAAGGATAAAATCAAATGTGACATTGTACTTGGTAGTCTGGTAACGGATATGTTGGATAGCATGTTGTCTAATGAGAGTAACTCTTCACGTTCGTCGCAACTTATCAGATTGAGTGTCAAGTTTTGCAACATTGGAGGCCAACCAACGTTCTTGTCGTTACTGTTGTTAACTGTAAGAAGATCTTGTTTCTTAACGTCATCGGTCATCAATGATATTTCCATTTTTTTCAACTGTGTAAGGAAATCAAGATTGAAGAATTGTTTGAATACAACTGTTCTTAGTTTTAACGTTACTAAGTTTGGGAACTGTTGTAGGTGATTCAACTCCTGTGAAGAAAAACTTGTATCCTGAATTGTCAAATTTGTCAAACTTAAATTTTGAATAGAGTTTCTGAATTTAATGGTAGGGTATATTATAGAGTCAGAAGCTAGTGCAAACACCGGATCTTGAGTCGCTCTCAAGTTGATATCTTTTAAACTAGTTAGGAAGTTCAAAATCGTTAGGTCCTGTGGGAAATTATAACCATCTACCTCTAGTAATGTTAAATTGGTCAATTTAGCAAAAGAAGAAAAATGAGGCTCAAAATCAATTGAAACTCTTCTGTGATCGTCATCCTCTATACTTTTCACGCTAAGTTTCTTCAGATTAGTTGATCTCAGATGACACAATGCAGCATTCAAGTTGAACGACCCAACATCGTTGAAGTTAATACTTATTGATTCCAATTTATCTGAACATTCCAAAAACTTATTGACAATTGTATAATTATCAGCAAATAAACCAAGTTTTAAAACCTTTAGGTTAGGAATTTGGAAATAAATACTGAATAACTGCTGTAGATTATCATACTCTTCATTGTATAAGACACTCATTGCCAATTCTTCAAGTGACTCTAATCCCATAATATTGTGATGAAAAGATACAAAATCTTCTATTGTACTACACTCAAATACCAATTTTTTCAATCGATTCATATATGGCAGTTCAGATCTTGATAAATTACCATCTAAACTAGTGTAAAGACTTATGAGGTTATCTGGGTGTGGTAAAAGTTCACCAATCTTGGCCATATCATCACTAAATAGGCTTATTGATGTCACTAATTCGATATTTGACACAATAAAGTTATCTCGGCTACCCGATTGCGAGATGATATCCTTCAATATTGAGAAATCAATAGCGTTCATCAATATACTACTGTTATTGAATGGATGTTGGCCATCTGATATGTCAACTGTCGATGAATGAACCACAGATTTGTTAGAGAAAAACCGTATCTTGGACTTAATTGTATTGATTAAAGCATAACTCCAGCCGTACTCACTGTCCTTGTGGTATACCTGTTGCAATAGATAAATGCAATCTCTAACGTTTAACAACGATAATATCTCACCTTGTATCTCTAACGGTAACTCCACTGTCATCCTTACTTTCCCGTGTGACACCTAAAAGTATTCAAAGTAACAAATAAAATCTCTTTAAATCTGAAATCTCGTTAAATATCTGCAAAGTTTTTCTTTTATTTTTTTTTTTTTTTTTGCATTTTTTCATTTCTTTTTTTTTTCTTTTTTTCATGTCTTTTTTTTTCTTTTCTTTCTTTCTTTTGGTGTGTTTTAGGCATGAAATATGCCCATTACTTTCTTGAAATTTCGTGGAAAGTTACCTCAAGGGTACTCTGGTGAGTTGTTCAGTTTAAACAACGAATGGGCCTGTTCAAACAAAGATAAGCTTATCAGTACTTTTGGTTCGATAATTCCGGAAGGCTTTAAATGTATGCGGCACGTGACATGATTTAAGGAGAAAAAAAAATCGGAAAACGATTATATGAATAAATTAAGGCTATTTATATAAAGGAAAGCGTAGGTGGGGAGGGGATGGGAGGGGAAAAAAAAAACAATAAATAAGTATGGGCGAAAAGAATTAAATAAATAAATAAACGTAAAGAGAGAGAGAAAGGGGATAATTCAATTGGACAGTAGACTTCTTTGGTTTAGTAAAACACAGTCTCCACCTCTTTCTGGATCTAATCCAAAATTATAAAAGAATCCTTCGGATGTGACAACCATTATATGAACCAATTTACGATCAACATCTGCTGATGAAGTGACTATATCGTTGGTGACATCGTTACTTGAATTAGAAGTACCAAAATTTCCGGTAGTCAAGTCGATATTTGAAACATCAAGTGGGCCAATCTTACTACTTATTCCAACAACTGTTTTAGTCTCTTTTGATGCTGGAACTTTTAAAGATGCAAAATGTCTGTTGGGTTCCAATATGGATGAGAATTTAGGTGGGAGATAGGTACCCATTTTCTCGGCAGCTTTTCTACCTAGTGACTGTGACGTTCTTCTTAACATTCTTGCCACTGAACGTCTTGCATTATCGACTAATGGTTCTTTCTTGTTCTCAGCTAAACTTCCTGAATCTGTACTGTGGACAGACGAATCGGATACTTTTCTATCTAATGATTTTCTTGATGAGATTTCATCTTCATCATCTAATTCTAGCTCTAATTCTTCGTCATCGTCTTCATCAACAACATCTTCATCGTCATCATCTTCGTCATCGTCATCATCGTCATCGTCTTCGTCTTCGTCGTCTGAACTTGTTTGATGATTATGAGGATATAAATCAGGAGATGTCTTTAATGGATTAACATGTTTATTCTGTTTAGATCTCTTATTGGCAGTTTTAATTGTATTTGCAGCTTCTTCTTCTCCAAGTCTGAAAATATGAACGGTTTCAGTGGCAGAACTAGCAATGACAAATCTGTTATCAGGACTGAAAGCTAAAGAATAAATTTTTGTAGGATATGTACCTCTTCTAAATTGATATAATTTAATTCCAGTAGCCACGGAGAAAACTCTCACTATTGTACCTTTATCACTTGCAGTTGCTAATAACAGACCATCTTTACTTAGTGTAATTGCAGCTAATGGAGTCTTATGAGCTTCTATAACACTAGTTGGTTGTAAAGTTCTTGCATCGAATATAATAACATCACCATTTCTAACATGTTGACTATTACTACCATTGCTACTGTTCCCATTGCCACCACTGACACCATTGTGACTATTGTTTGAATCATTTGAGTTATTTGAAATTTTTTGTGGAGACGGATACGCAAGATAGTTATTCTCACTTGATGGAGATAAAGCAATTAACCCATTTGGATTTGGAGGTATTTCAATTGTATGTAACAATCTTAAGTTATTAATATCGTAAACGTAAATGGTCTCTTCTAAAAGTACAACTAATCTTTCTCTATTCATCTTAACTGATAATATCGATCCAGGGAAAGTTAGCTCACATATAGTTGTTTGCCTCTTTGTATTTACTATTTTCAATCTTCTTGGAGATAGTGAATACTGTTCTCCTATCCCAACAATGGCAAGTAAAGAAGAAGTGTATAACATTTCAATTATACCTATACTACCTTCACTCTTATTAAAACACTGTCCAAATGGCTCACAGTTAAAAATCTTATAACCATTTTGATATCCAACTGATATACAAGAAAAATCTTGATTAAAATTTGCAAAATTCACAGAATCTGTCAATTTAGGTGCAATCCTCTGCTGTTGCATAGCATTGGCATATTTAACAGCTGCTGCTGCTTCTAATGCTAATGGATTATGCATTGTCTAATATAAAGCGATGAGATCAACCAATTGAAATGAATGAAAAACAAAGACAAAAGTATACTTGAATAAATCTCTATCTAAACAACAAACAATTACAAATAAAGTATTAGTAATTCTTACTTATAAGTCTGATTCTATTACTATTACTTCGTCTACTTATACTTCTTCTTCTTCTTCTTCTTTGTTAAAAGAAAATGTTTTTGTTTTTGATTCCCTCTGTGAGATTACAAAACGTACGCCATACAAATTTTACAGCCTTTTAAATTTCTTTTTTTTTTTGTTTTTTGTATCATGATTATGTCAGTATTTGTTACGTAATTATGATAATGTCGTTGTCTATTTGCAGTTATATAATTTATGTACTGTTTTACTACTTTTACTGTTGTTCTATATGATTGTTTTTAATAAATTACACGTTATATATTATGCCCATGGGTTGACAGAGTCTTCCTCTTTGGCATTTTTATTCACATCCCAGGTTTTATGGGCAAGAGAGGAAGGAACGGTCAATTTTTTGAACAACTCACTACCTTTATAGTCTTGGTTTACATCATCATCTGTAAAGCCTGTGCTCATCAGGTCTTTGGTATCTGTGTTGATTTTGTATTGGTCGTTTGTAGTGGTGTAGAAATTTCCATTGTGGTAGTTTTCTCCTTGTGAGTCATCATCATCATCGTCGTCTTCGTCTTCGTCTTTGTTGTATCTATCAATTTGTTCTTCTCCATCGTTGTTGTATTCGTCGTAAATTTCATCCAAGTCGTCAACTATTTGAATTGGTAAATGAGGTTGGTACATTTTCAATTTCTTAGTATCAACTTTCGCATAGTCCGCACCGTATTGGTGTAATAGTTCTAGTACACTAGGTATGGAGACTGGGAAGACTTGTCCAACATTTAAGAATAATTTTTCATCTGAAGTGTAGTACAAGTTATGGGTGGTGGTGGTGGAAGTACTTATCTTCATTTGGTCTTTCATGTATTTTTTCAAAACCTGTGGGAATTTGACTTCGTTGATTTCGTATCTATAATTCTTGATAATTTTCAAAAGTTGTTGTATATTTAAAGTATCGAATCTTTGAATTGTAGATTTAAGTAATGGGAGATCGTTATCTTCAAGTCCTGATAAAATTTGAAGCCATTCAAGTAATTCAATGACAGGCATTAGGTGGTATTCACCAATTTTAAATAGTGGATTGTAATAGAAAGTTGAATCCAATGGATTTTTAGCATCGTTATGGAATCTAGTTACATTTTTCAAACTTATTTGGAAGTTAACGATACTGTCAGGGAAAGATTCGTCTTCAAAATTTAGAGATTCGGGCTTGAAAGGTATCAAGTTATTTGCACGTAACCAATCTTGAATATATGATAGATTTAAACGAATCTGTAAAGCTTTGGTACGAGAACTATACTTCTTATTGGCTAATATTCTATTGAATATAGATGTACCCATCCAGTAGAAAACAGATGATAAACACTGTTGTTTGAAAACATCATTAATATGGTGTAATTCCAAAACGTAAAGTAAAGCTCCCATGGTTTGAATAACTTTCAATGGAGATGGTTTCATTTGATCTTTTAAAGATGGTGGGTACAACATTTCCATGATATCATCGTACGTTGATTTGGTAACTTTTGCCTTTGTCTGTTTGAATAATTTCCATGCCGATTTATAAATAGTATGGTTCATATCAGGAACACTGTTATATTCTAAGATACATGACTCTAATAGTGGTTCTAATTTTGCATCTAAAGAGAAAGACAATTGACTTATCAAAGGTTGTAAAGTTGAAACAAGTTCTTGTAAAATTTTTGGATATTTTAAAAAAAATTTACAAGCACCGTCTCTGTATAAGAAATAGTAAAGGTGATTCAAACATGATATCCAGTAACCAATTTGAACAATATCGATTTGAGCAGCAGCACTGGATGATAACGATGATGATCCATCGTCAACAGATGTTAATTGAACAACACCACTTTTAGTATTTGTCACTGTTCTTACTCTAGTTGAGAATAATTCTAGGAATGTTTCAACAAGTTCAGGGCTATCTAGTTTGTTATCCATATATCTCATACATTGATAAACCACAGATGCTGCATATATGGATTTATTTGGATGTTTTTGATACAATTGAAATATATAGTCAATTGTTTTGGAGAGACTCCCATCGTTACATTGAATAAACTGTTTAGGTAAAACTTGATTGAAATCAAAATTATCTGAATAAAACGATGAATCTTGGTCATTGTAACTTTCATCATCAACAAATTTTGAACCACCTGTATAATCTTTCTTACCTGTAGTACCATTACTATCATCTAGTGATAAACCTTGAAATCCAGAAGTTTGAAGTTTCAAATGAGCATCAAATGAATCATTATTCTCTGGTGTCTTGATAATTTCTTCTTTATAAAACCCATTTGTATCAACTTCACTACTTTTAATTGCTTTATCTAAATAATTATGAGACTTGTAAAAATCATAGATTTGAGAACCTGGTTTAATCAGACTGATTGCATTCTCTTTTGTATTCTTCCCATTCATATAAGGATCTGCCTCTTTACTCAGTAAACTCTCAATTATACTTTTATGCTCTAAATAAGTTGCCCACATAATTGGTGTATAACCAATCAATTCATCTTTCATATTAGGGTCAACGTGGAAATTCAACAAGATATCGACACATTCTTGTGCATTGAAACATATTGCATATATCAATGGAGTGAAACCTTGTTGATCGGTCTTATTAATAACTTCTTGAGATTCAGGTGATGACACCAATTGCTTAACTAAAAAATTGTCACTCTCAGAACATGCTAAACATAGTTTAACCAAGACATCCGAATGATCCGACAGTAACTTTAAAGCCTGCTTAGCAGCTACTATCTTGGAATAATTGATATCATTGCTAAATATACTTGGCCCACTACTGCCACCAGATAACAAACTCCACGGATCTAAATTCATTGTATGTTACTCTCTATATTATATTCTGCTATAAACAGTACTATGCTATAATATAATAATGATTAGTTAATATCAATACTCTTTCAATTGAAAACTTAAAAGATCTTCAAATGAAATTAATTTTAATACGTAAAAAACGTAAAAATTCCCTTTAAATTTGAAGATCCATCGCCATTTTTTTTTTTTGTGTTTTTTTGTTTTTATTTTTTTTGTAATTCATTTTCGCTTATTTAATTTGTTATGTAATCCTATCTTTGTGTGTTTTTTTTTTGCAATTTTTGGATATTTCTGTCTTTTTGTCCTTTTTCTTTTGTTCTTTTGTTCTGTTTGTGATCTTGTAATCACTTGGTATAGCTAGTCAAGAGTATATTGATAAGTGGTAAGATTTTTTTATATTGTGTTAGCAATGCCAACTAACGCTATCAATCATCATCAGGTTTCAAACGGTGATGGCGATTCAAATCCATTCATAAGTGATGGGATCATTGAGCAGAGTTTGAAACAACCTGTTGTTACTAAAGAACACAATTGGTCTTCTACGCTTAATAATAACTCTGTGAGTAGTTACGATAATTTATCCCCATCTCGTTCAATTTCATCGTCTTCATCATCTGCATTGCAATCTCCTACTAAGAATAGATTACATTTTGATCAAAGGTTGAAGTCCCGTATAAGTTCATTAAATATCAATTCACTACGATCTCCTTCTTCTTCACTTTCGTCCATATTGATTGATAGTCCAACGAGGAGTGGATCTATTAGTATAACGCCTTCTATCACTAATGATGAGCCAGAGTCTGTCAAGTGGTTATCAATGAAGACAATGTCTGAGAAGTTATACTCCAGAGAGTTTCAACTAAAGTATGGTGAGCCAACTTGCATTGCCCCTTGTGATTCATGTATCTCTGTGGGTACATCCAAAGGACATGTGATTATATTTGATTATCAACAGATGATGCTGGTTGAATTGGGTACGAAAACGGTTGCTGTTAGTAAAGGCTCCATAGTTTCAATTGCAATGTCATTGGATTCAACGTATGTAGCCACGGGTTATAAATCAGGAGATGTATTCATATGGGATATAACTATAAATAACAAACCAATATTACATATTCCTCCAATTACAATTTCAGATGTTAATAGGGCGAAAAAAGATAATAGTAATCTGAGAGAAGGTCATTTGGAAGGGACTCCAATTTTACAACTGACATTTGACGGTAAGAGACATACAGCAATAACAACATCGGATCAATCAGGTATGATTGTTCATCATAATGGTGGACGTACTATAATGGGGGGTTACTATGTAAACTCGAAAATTGTTCTTGGTAAGCAACAAATTCTAAGTAATCCTTTACGTTCAACTACAGACTATTCAAATGCTATACTATCTTATAGTTGCTTACCAATCGGATCTCTACCTCAATTGACTGATTCTATGAGTGTGACATCAATTATGACACCTAGTGCTCTGATAGTAATATCAACAAGTCCTAAATTACAAACACATTTTAGAGTTGGTAAACCTAGAGTTATAAAAGAATCTTTAGGTTTAAGTGGATCTGTTAGTTGGTTCCCTGGAACTATAAATAGAGCAGAGAATTCTTTCAATTTACCTATGCTTGCCTATTGTTGGACAAACATTTTAACTGTTTTCGAAGTGACGAGCGAGTCAATTGAAGATAGTCATGGTGTTGAATCTACCATATTGAAATTTGATAATAAAAAAAGGTGGGTCTGTTCAGAATGTATAGTTGCTTTACAATGGTTAAATTCAAAAGTTATAGCAGTTTTAACTAATTCTCAAAGATTGATTTTCATAAATAGAGAAACTTTGAAATCAATGTTTACAGTTGATTTGATTTCAAAACATTTGAAATACGGTGAAGTTTATCCTAACAATAGATTGGACTTGATAACAAAATCTTTTGTGGGATCTTTCAAAACTTATAAAAATAAACTTTTCATATTGGGTAAGTATGAATTTTACGTGGGTACCTTGATAAACTGGGCAGATGTCCTATTTAATTCTATAAAAACGGGGAACTATGTCAAAGCTTTAAACGATGCTAGAAATCAATATGCTGGAACATGTGATTTGGTCATGGTTGGACTCCCATTAGACGATGAATTGAGGCATAAGATAGTTTACGGATACATCATTGAGATCCTTGATGCCTCATTAAATTATGTTTTCACTGATGAAACCATATTACGAGCAGATCCTGTCATAAAAGAACAACTATTGATTGATTTCTTAGAAACTGTATTAAACATTTGCATAGCAACAAAATCAACATCAGATATTTATGAAAGTGTTTTTGAGAAATTTGCAAACAATGAATTTACCGATCTATTTTTCTGTGTCCTTGAACCATTTATACTAAAAGATCAAATAATTACATTACCACCGGTTATACTGAAAAGTATGGTTGAAGTATATATCAAGCAAGGGAAAGGAGAAATATTAGAAGAGCTTATTTGTCTATTGGATATTAAACAACTAGATATCGATTTAACAATACAGCTTTGTAAACAAAATCACTTGATGGATACTTTAGTCTATATATGGAATACTCTATTGTTGGATTATATATCGCCAATATTTGATGCCATAAAAATCATAAAGTTATTAGTTTTCTCTTCCGATAATTATACTGAGTTAGAACTAGAATCAATGAGAAATGAATCCTCATTTATTTACCCATACATCTCTTATATTCTCACTGGAAGACAGTACCCAACTGATAAACTAGTTGACTATAGTAGAATTGAGTCGTCAAAATTAAATATTTACTATACTCTATTCAATGGAGCACCAATTAGCTGGCCCAAAGGATCAGATAAACTTCATATTATTGATGATGAACTGTATGTGGATTCTGAACCAGCTTTCCCATACTTATACTTAATGTTAAAATATGATAGTTCGCAATTATTTATCTGTTTGAACGAAGCATTTGAAGATGAACTTTTAAACGACGATGAGATTTTAGCATTTTCCAATGGTACTGGTAATTATGAATTAAAAGTAAGTAGACAATACATAATTGATGTTTTGTTGGGTGTTTTTGAGCAAAACAGAGATGATTTTACAACGACTGATCAGACATACTTTTCAATCTTTATAGCAAGAAATTATCCTAAATACTTTCAGTTTATAAGACTCTCTGATTCTTCTGTCAATGAAATCATAGAAAATTTATGCTCGTATTCTGATAAGGAGCTTAAAGATGACTGTGAATTAAGTTTACAAAGTTTACTTTCGGTTTATAAGCCTGCTAATATTGATTCTTTAATTCCTATGTTTGAAGCGGCCGGTTTCTATAACGCCCTTATGGGTATATACAAATCCGAAAATAATGTTTTGCAACTATTAGAGTTGTGGATTAAACCCAAACTAGAAGAACAACAACATGAAGCAGAGGCTGTCACACTGGATTACAATAATGATTTAGAAAGGTTGTCTAATGGTGCCATTACTGATACTTTATTTCAAGCTATTTCGTCAACAGGATCAAATGGTTCACTGGGATTGGATGAGATGTTTGAATCATTTCCTTCTATGGTTAACAAATGTCTTGTAAGCACTAAAGATAATGTAAGAGAGAGACTTCAAGTTGAAAATTTCATAAAAGATAATTTTGAGACGTTTATCTGTGACTATCCGGCTGAAATATGTGAAATTATCAGTTTCCACTGTCCAAGTTTAAATAGTGAAATTTTAGAAGTGAGCGATGAGAAAAAGTACAAGTTCATATACTTGGATTCACTAATGGAATTAGAAGCAAAGGGGAAACTTAACTTCCAAGTTCAAGAAACATTGAAACTGAAATACATTAATTTGCTTTCCTTGAACAACAGTTCTAAATTAAAAGATTATATTGTTAGTCTAAGTGAAGTCAGCGATTATATGTTACAAGAGTTAAAAGCTCAAGGTGAGATTGGTATTATTGTTGAAATATATAGGAAACAAAACAACCACGAGAAAGCTGTCTATGAAATCATATCTGAGATCGATGAACTGGGTTCAAAGCTCACGATTTCAATGAATTACGAAAAATCTGTGGAGATGAAATTATGGGAGTATTTATTCTTGGGTTTTGATATATTACAAGACTCGAAGAAGTTAGATTCCAATGGTAATCCTACAGGATTAACTAAAAGCGAGTCTCTACTATTAAAACTTGTTGAATCGACGGTAAGTTTATTTTTCCAGGCAAATAAAGCATTTCTGAATACGGATACAGATAATGAAGAGGTAAAGATGAAAAAGACACAAATATTAAGTATTTTCAAGAGATATGTGCAAGATTCATTCACCAACTTGATACATCTGAAAAAAGATGCATCGGACTCATTCCTTAGAATTTTTAATGAGTTTTTGAATAGATCTTCTGTTAAGATAACAACACTGGGTGATGTTAAATCAGTTTTAAATGAAATATACATGGCATATTCACACGAAGAAGTTATACTAGGATTAGTTTTAAAATTAGTGAATGAAGATATATACTCTGATCTATCTAAATTGGAAGATATGAAGTTGAACGGTTGGTCATTAGCACATTCAGAATGTGAAGTTTGTGGTAAGAAAATATGGGGGTCTGGTATCAATTCTAACAATTTTGAAATTTGGCAAGATTGTAGACTTGAACAAGTGAATGAGACTGAATTTTTACAAAATGATTCAAAGGCGAACCAGATGGTTAAGAATTTAGAGTTGGTTGTATTCCAGTGTAAGCATGGATACCATACGAAATGTTTGGATAATATGGGGATGAACGGTAAAGAAAAATATTGCATCCTATGTAATCCATTAGTTTAAAGTATACATAAATATTATATATAACCTATTGGTTAGTTTCATTCATCCAATCTAAAGTATACTTGATACCTTGTTCTAAACCAACTTGAGGTTTATAACCTAATATATTTTTAGCCTTTGTAATATTGTGATATCTAGAAGCACAAACAACTTTAACTCTGAAAGGTGTTAAACCTGGTTCTTTTTTCAAAATTTTAGCAAAAAATTCAGATAGATAACCAGCCAATATAGCAACTGGTCTTTGTAAAACAATGTTATAACTAGCAATGTGACCATCGGCTTTCCAAACTGTTCTTGCCAAAGTCCAGAAATAAGTTGGTGCATCGTTAGTAACAAAGAATTTTTCACCACCAACTTGTTCAACACTTGCTGGGTCTAATAATTTCTTAGCAGCTAAAACGTGAGCATCGGCAACGTTACCTGCATAGGTCCAATCGAATAAATTATTGTTATCACCAACTTGGAACTTAGTTTGGCCATTTTTTAAAACTTGTCTTAAACCTGGGACTAATTGTCTATCACCAGGACCGAAAATACCAGCTGGTCTTAAAGCAACTGTATAAAATTGATCTTCAAAAGAATTTGAATTTAAAACCATTTCCTCTGCAATTGCCTTAGTTTCATTATAACCATCCATTGGAACTTCAGGAATTGGCCATGATTCATCGGCATTGTAAATATCTTGTCCATTGAAGATAACACCTGCAGATGATGTATAAACTAAAGCTTTAATCTTTAAATCTTTTGCACATTTAATTAAATTTTCAGTACCGTGAATATTAACTTTTTCATAAATTGCCTGTGAAAGACCATGCATTGGAGATGCAGAATGAACTATAGCTGTTGCATTGGAATCTTTAATTGCCTTCTTAACATCGTCTTCAGATGTTAAATCACCAATATGAACGTGTATCTGTTGTGGATCAAAAGTGAAATATTTACTAATCTTATCTGGTAGTGGTCTCACATCAAAAACGTGAATCTCTGGTCTTGATGATTCATTCCAAAATTGTTGTATAAGGTGAAGTCCTAAGAACCCAGAACCACCAATTAATAAAACTGAATCTAATGACATGATGTATGTATGTATGTATATTTATACCTACTATATAAAATTGTAATAAACACCAACAACATTCAATTGAATCGTTTAAATTCATAAAAACTGCAAACATTTTTAAACATTTTGAAATATTCCACTAAACGAAGATAATTACACATCTTTACATGTTTGAATATTATTTATACGAGAATGTCACGTGACTTATGTGACATCTGACAATCATCATGTGATTGTTAGTTCATGACTTTTGTCACCTGATATATTGTCACATGACTTATGTCGTCTGATATTTGTTAGTCGTGTATTAAAACTCAATAAATTGCCTAATTAGGCAATACTCAAATTTATTAACCGCGCGTCGTGTAAAAAAATCAAATTTTTTTCCATTTTTCCAACTTTTTCCATTTGTCAAAGTTTTTTTTTATTTAAAAAAATCAGTCATTTCATTTACTTCTTCTTCTTCTTTTGCTACTTCTTTTTCAGATTTTGGTGAAACAATTTAATACAAATTGAACTAATTAATAATAATAAAAATGTCTAAAGAAGAACCAGCAGCACAAAGATTATGGGGTGGTAGATTTACTGGTGCCTCCGATCCATTAATGGATTTATATAATGCATCATTACCATACGATCAAAAGATGTATGCAGCCGATTTAGAAGGTACTAGAGTTTATACCCAAGGTTTGGAAAAAATTGGATTATTAACTGAACATGAATTAAGTGAGATTCACCGTGGTTTAAAAGTTATTCATGAAGAGTGGAGTAACGGTAAATTTGTTGAAAAGCCAGGTGATGAAGATATTCATACAGCAAATGAACGTAGATTAGGTGAAATTATTGGTAAGAATATTTCAGGTAAAGTTCATACTGGTAGATCTAGAAATGATCAAGTTGCCACTGATATGAGAATTTACGTTAGAGAAGAGCTTGGTAAATTAGGTGAATTTTTAAAATCTTTTATTCAAGTTATTATTAAGAGAGCTGAAAAGGAAATTGATGTTTTAATGCCAGGTTACACCCATTTACAAAGAGCACAACCAATTAGATGGTCACATTGGTTAAGTATGTATGCAACATACTTTACAGAAGATTACAAGAGATTACAACAAATTATTGAAAGAACAAATGTTTCACCATTAGGTTCAGGTGCATTGGCTGGTCATCCATACGGTATTGATCGTGAATTTTTAGCAACTGAATTAGGATTTAATGGAGTTATTGGTAACTCATTAGCAGCAGTTTCAGATAGAGATTTTGTTGTTGAAGCATTATTCTGGTCATCACTATTTATGAATCACATTTCAAGATTTAGTGAAGATTTAATTATTTATTCAACTGGTGAATTTGGTTTTATTCAATTAGCAGATGCTTATTCAACTGGTTCATCATTAATGCCACAAAAGAAAAATCCAGATTCTTTAGAATTATTAAGAGGTAAAGCTGGTAGAGCATTTGGTTCATTAGCCGGTTTTATGATGTCAATTAAATCAATTCCATCAACTTATAACAAAGATATGCAAGAAGATAAAGAACCACTATTTGATTCTTTATTAACTGTTGAACACTCAATTTTAATTGCAACTGGTGTTATCTCAACTTTAAATATTAATGCAGATAAGATGTATGAAGCCTTAACAATGGATATGTTAGCTACAGATTTAGCTGATTATTTAGTTAGAAAAGGTGTTCCATTTAGAGAAACTCATCACATTTCAGGTGAAGCTGTTAGAAAAGCTGAAGTTGAAAAATTATCAGGTATTGATCAATTAACTTTACAACAATTTAAAGAAATTGATGCAAGATTTGAACAAGACGTTTTTGAAACTTTTAACTTTGAACAAAGTGTGGAAAGAAGAACTGCCACTGGTGGTACTGCAAAGAGTGCAATTTTAAAACAATTAAATAATTTACAATCTCAATTTTAAACTTTACATTCTATATATATATGTCTCTCTCTTTATTTATTTATATAAAAATTAATTACTTACTGTATTTAGAAATATCATCCAAGTCAATCAATAAATTAGTAGCATCACTTGTTAAATATTTAGTTACAGGACAACCAAACTCAACTTCAGTTTTCCCTGTAATTGATTCTTCAAATTTAAAATTGTTCATTCTTGTCATTTGATAATCTTGCAATTCAGCTAAAGATTGTGTATTTTCAATTCTTACTTTTGAGCAACTTAGTAATCCTGAATTATCTTCATTCTCATCAAATTCTTCCTTGTCGTTATCGTCACTTAGTGATAATTGTTCTAAATCGCGAGATATGGTAGCATGACTAAGACTACTTGAACGTCTATGCGTCAAATAACTTTTATTAAACAGCTCTCGATGTATAAGCTCATTGTTGTAACTTGTTGGAGTTGAAGGCGGACTTGAGCCCCAACTTCGTTTTGGAGATTCTGATATAATTGATGTACGTCTTGAGCTTCGACTAGAGTCCGGTTGGTGTCGCTGGTGTGGTTTAGCTGTACTAAATATACTTGAACCTGAACTGCTAACACTAGAGAATGAAGTGTGACTAGCTTGTCGTTGTGTCAAAGGTAAATCTGTAGGTATTTGAAGCCTTGGATCTAGTGGTTGCTGGTACAAAGTATACTTGAAATGGTGGTGGTGGTGATGATGATGATTCTTACCTCTTATCAACTTGTAATCATCCTTCATATCGACATCTGATTCAGTTATAGATTCGTGTATGGTAGGAGGTGAAAACGAAGAAGGTTTGGCAAACTGTGGGCTTCTCTTTTTAGGAGATGGTGTTATTGATTTAGGGAATGCATAGTTTTTCAACCATTCATCGTTATCTGAGTCTACGCACATCTTTTTATTGTAATATGTCACTTAAATTTGAAATCTTAAATTTATTAAGTCAATTGATAAATCATCGACATAACCAATCGTATTTATAGATTTAACTGATTCATTAAATATCTACATTGCCGAATATAAGCAGCACCAAAGAAAAAAAGAAAAAAAAAAAGAAAAGAGCAATAATTATCTGTATCAAGTTGCTCCCCCACTGAATGAACGCAAGATGTCTTAAATGACGAAAAGAAAATTTTTTTGTATAGTGTTATGTATACTATAATATTGAGTTACTCTATTTTAAGTTCACACTGATTGTGAAAGACTAAACTATAGACGTTACTAACTAATGGGCCGTTTAGCAACTGGAGTGAAAAGGAAGTACGAATGAATAAAGTTAATTTGAAATTGCATTAATTAAGCGACCAACAAGCAAAGTTAAATATATTTCAAGATAACAAACATGCAATGTTTAATATAAGTAATAATTCATATGGTCCCTATTCAAACTAATGAACCGGAAAACTCCATTTGTACTTCAAATGAAGCTTGGTCTAGATTGTTTAATGTATACTTGACTCTTGAAACAATAAGCTCGTCGTATCTTGACACATGTAGTATAAGCAGAGTAAGCCTGCACTTTAGCGAATTGATACTTTATGCAATAAATATCATGTTTACCCATGTAATAAGGGACGATAATACAATAATTAAACATGTATAACGTCAAGTTCCAATATATCAAAGACAATAAGTCTTAACTTACTAAAATCGGTGAAACCGGTATGTCGGACCTTGATTAAGACATCATGCAAGTTAAAAGTTCAAACCAATAAATATGCAAGACATCAATACAAGCATTAACATCTAAGCATGAACATATCAGCATATAACACATCAAATTTCAGAAAATGAAATTAATAGAAAAGGTCCAGACGTTTGTACTTGCTACCTAACTGTGGCTTATGCATAACTACAGTATTTTACGAAACTTTAAACAAGGTTCATCTATCGGGTCAGCGGGTAATGACACAACTAACCTTAATTATATCTTGTCTACACTATATGAAGATAGTATATACTATATACTATATACTATATACTATATAGTTATACTATAAACTTATAAAGATAATCAGCAGATAATCATGCCTATTATACACCCTTACACCAGCGCAGACATAACGCGAGCGACACAAGACAAGCAAAGCCTATAAGTCGGGAAGAATAATTAAAGAATACTTATAAATACTTAGGGTATTGTTTATAAAGAATACTTATAAATACTTATAAATACTTAGGGTACTGTTTATAAAGACTTATAAATACTTAGGGCTGTTTATAAGGAATACTTATAAATACTTAGGGTACTGTACTGTGAGACTACAAATCATATTCACTAATGGATTGAAAATATAAAACAAAATCAGAATCTATGGGTATGATATCGTCATGGGTTGAGTACATCCGATTGGTGCACAGCATAGTTGTCATCATTTAAATTTGTTTATATATATTCAATGTATCCACCATTACAGTAAATTAATGATTATAAAAATGTGCAAAGTAAAATATTACAAAATTATCTCATACATCATACTAGATATACGCTGTTTTATGAAAATGCACAAGTAGTACAAAAACTTAAACCAGTAAATTATGCAATATTAAACTTGAAAATACATAAAATTATAACTATATTACTATAGATGTAATTATGTGTATCTCATACCTGCTTAATGAAAAAGAAAAGAATAATTTAAAGTTAAATGGAAAGTATTAAAAATGTTTAAAATTGCCCAAATTTATAGCAACGAAATTTTTCTGTAAAAAAAATTTTCTTTTTGCGCACAAAAAAAAAAAAAAAGAAATTTTTTGGTCGTGTAAAAATTAATTTAGTGGAGTGAGGGTTTCGTTTGGGGATTTCAAGAGAAATTTGGGCATTTTTATTCATTAGAAAGGGGGGGAGGAGGAAGAGGATTATATAAGGGGGGTAGAGGGTTATATAAGGGAGGGGAAGAGGTTATATGCCTATTCTTTGTGTAGTGTTTGCAGTTTTATCCAATTCTTCATTACTTATCTTGACACCTTTAATTTCAGATCCTATATCTTTTTGTGTTAACCATAGTTGACTCAACAGGAATGATGCAACATCTGCATCGTCAAAGTACTGGGTATGTGAACCAATTGCAGTTAATGCATCTATGTCAAAGTAACCTTGTGGTAGTGAGTAGTCAATTCTACCTGTTTTATTTAAATTTAATAACATTTCAGAGACATGGCTGTCTAACTCCATTGTTGTTTCTTTATCATTGGCAACTTCTTCTCTTTTCTTGTTTATATAGTTGTTGAAACCTGATATTTCAATTAGATTTTTAACAAATTGGTTGTTTAGAATTTCATTTGGTATTTGGGCAACTTTTTCAATTTGCGAGTTGATTCCCTTTTCGTCTGAAAATGGTATTATTTTCGGTTTGAATTTGGCTAGTGATGTGTGAACTAATGGTTCAACCCTATATGCAATTGGATCGGTTTGGTAGAATATGTTGTAGTAATTGGTAACGTTTGGAGATTGAACCTTTGTATCTAATGATGAAATGTCATTTATGTTTATATTGTAGTTAGTCTCACAGTGTCTAGGTCTCACATTCTGTCTTTTAATTAATTTAAAGACACCGTTGGGGGAACCACAACCGAAAAAATTTTCAGCTTTAAATTTCAAGTGGAAATCAGGGTTAAAATCATCTCCAGTTGGTACTTTGTCAGGTTGTAAACACAACACATCTAAACAAATTGAAGATCCAAGTGAATGTCCTAAGAATGAAACTTTACCGTTGAAGTTTGGATGTCTTTGTAAATACTTATCGTATAGTTCATTGGCAGATCTAACCACGGTTTTAATGATTTGCTCTTTGTATTTTGGTTCATAGTATAGTAAAATATCCATGAAAACGTCTGCTGCTAAATGTCTTAGTGGTGTTATTGATTCAATGTTAACTTGACTCAGAGATGGTAAACGATGTGATCCATCTTTATCAAAATCGTCGTACACTCCATCCAATGAAAAATCAACCTTGTCTCTCCAAACAATTGGTAATATTTGAACTTTAGAATTTTTCAATTGATCCTCTGTCTTGTTATGCAACTCGAATTTATCATATGCCAATTCACGATATTTATCAGATTTGGTGAAATTTGACTTCATTAATCTTCTTAAACTATTACAGTCATGTGCAAAATTAACTCCTGAAAATCTTGAACTTAAAGATTGTCCAATCCCATGAACTCCAAGAAGTAAGTGATCAACTTCTCTATCACCATTATTGGCATGTTTAGATGTATCGTTGGTATAATCTCCTTCTAGATCTTTCTGTAATGATTCATTCTTATCAACTTTATTACCCATTAAATTATCCATAACTGATCCAATAAAATCACTTTCAGTTTTCTTTACATTTTTATCTTCTGTCTTTAATTCTTCCTTATTTTTTTCACCACCATAATCATATTTTTCATAACCTCTAGTAACATTATAAGCACCTATAATGACTTGCTTTGTTGGTAACTTGTAAAAATTTTCAACTTGTAATTTACCCAATGTAGAATCTTTATCAACTAAAAATGAAACTTTATCATTTTTGAAAACGGCAATCTTATCCTTTTTTTCAAAATCGCTAACATTATCAAATGGGAATTTCTTACCATTTAGCTTCTCATAAACGTTAACTTCAGATATTATATGTGATGTTAATGGTTCACTATCATCTACTATATTGAATGGTTTCAAATCACGATAACATTTTTCTAATTGATCAGAAACAGATGCATGAATTGGTGTATTGTTTAAAAACCATGTTCCTCTTCTAATCTCATATGTAGGACCATTCCAAAATGCAGCTTTCATCTCCATGGAAATTAAATCACAGTCAAATAGTTTGTCCTCGTTTACTGGAATTAATGCCGGCTTATTCTTATTCTCGGAATTAACTTCATCCGAACTATGCCATTCTTGGTATGCCTTCTCTAATCTTTCAGAGTCTAATCTCGCAAATGGTATAAATTTCTTAGCCCTTTGTGTTTGCTTGTACCCAAATTGTTTTGGTTTTGATGTTGGTATATCGGTTGAATAAAACCAACGAATTTTCAAAGATGGTGGTACATTGGTAGAATAGTACTTTCTTTGTAATTCAGTGATAACCTTTGATGAATTTATCTTACTGAACATTGACTCTATCTCTATCTTAACTTCCAAATATGTTACTTATGAATATAGCTATCAAATAGTCATCCTTTTGTGTAAATTTTACTAAAAGAAAAAAGACGAAATAAAATTCATTTTTAAAGTTCCGCATGTTTTTGTATTTTTTTTGTATTTTTTATTTTGTTTTCATTTTGTTTTCATTTGTTTTCATTTGTCCTTTTTGTTGACTTTTGTCTGTTGATTTTTGACTGTTGATTGATATTTGTCATTGGTTTATAGAATAATGAATTTTATGAATTTCAAAAAGAGAAAGTTATCGAATGACAGTGAAGCAAACAATGACAATAACGTGACAGAAACAGATAACAAGGGCTCATTTGGAATGATGAGTTCGATAAATAGAGATCCATATGATTATTCAAGTTCAGATGAACAAGACACTGAACAGAAGACTTCTTCGTTTAGATCTAGAGCCATGAATTTTGCCAGTTCTGCAAAATCCGACTCTAATGAACTAGATAATAAAGACAAGCAGAAATCGCCTGTCTCTGAAGAATCTTATAAACGATCGTTTACGGCGAATCCAATGTTTAGTAATATTAGGACACCACAGACACCGTCTAGAGACATTGATACTCCTTATGGTATAGGTGCCAAATTATTGAAAAAAATGGGGTATGTGGAAGGACAAGGGTTGGGTAAATCAGGTCAAGGTATAGTTAAGCCTATTGAAACACAGCTAAGGCCTAAAGGTTTAGGTGTTGGGGGTGTTAAAGAGATGAAGAATGATTATGGTAAAAAAAAGGTGGTTGATCATCATGATTATCAGTCAAGTGATGAGGAGACAAATGATATTGGTTTTAAAAAAAGTACCGTGCCTGATTTATTTACACTTATTGAAAATTTAGAAAATGAAGGATTTGAAGTTCCTGTCAAGATTAAACAGTTGTCAGATAGTATTGATAGTGATGAGGTTAATGAACATTTAGACCTTCGAATTAAACTTTATGATACTTATAAGAAACTATTAGAATTGAAAGCTAGAGACATATACAACACACATCAGTTGAAACAAGTGGAAGTATTAGTTGATTCTTCATCTCAAAAACTTGATATTTATGATAGTATTACGAAAAGTTTAGATAATTACAGTACTGAATTTGAACCTAGTGATGAATTACTGTCGAAATTCCCACGTTTACTTAGTGATAAGGAAGATGTGAAGATTTTCAGTAAATTATTAGTCAGTCTCATCTATCCGCAGTATAAGAAGATGATTAAAGAATGGGTCGTTAATGATTTCAATCAAACTAGTGAGATTGTGGATAAATTAATAGATTGGTTCGATATAATTAGAGACTATGACGATAAACCAACAATTTTCCAAAACATGGTGTTGATTAAATGGTTACCTAAAATGGTGAATTTTTTAAAGGATGAATGGTCTGTTAAACATCCAAATATAGCAATATCAATACTGGAAGAGTTTCAAGAGGATAAAATCATACCTGAATACGCATTGAATTACATATATCACAAAGTTCTTGAAAAAAAATTCAAGTTACAAATAACAGACAACTGGGATATATCGGAGTATCTTAAAAGTGGTGATGAAGGAGGACCTGAGATTTGGTTCCTTGACTGGATTAATATGTTAAGTACAAACAACAGTATTGGTGAATCGTTGCTTGAAAACACCGTTAGTTCTATACTTGGTAAATATGAGACATGGATACTGAATGACTGGGATATCAACCTGTATATGAAATTACCAATGAAGAAAATCCATTTAAGTCTATGGTTAGATTTATTTGGTGGTTATGAGCAAATTGAAAAAATAATAATTAAAAGGCTATTGAATGAATTACGATCAAAATTGACGGGTTTAAATATGAACAACCCGGAGTTGAAATATTTTGATGCAATGAATAAATTTATCAAATGTTTACAAGAGAATGGTATATCCAATGCGAAGATTGATTATTTATTAGAGAATGAAATTTTAATCAATTGGATGTCATGCTTCAATATAACAAAAGATAAGTTTTTTTTTTTACAAACGTGGGTTTTAAAATTTTTCATTGTTGATAATAAGTTACAATTTTATAAATCAGTTGAAAAATACTTAGGTCAAGTTATTGATTATATGAATCATATATACCAAACTGGATTAGCTAAAAATAGTGTTGAAATTATTTCCAAGAAGAATGAAATTTCAATCAGTCAGATACTAATAAATTTGGATACGATAAGTACTGAACCAGCACAGCAGAAACAGAAACAACAAACTCCAATCGGTAAGATCGAACTATTTGCGCTATTACAAGACTACTGTAACTTGAATGATTTCTTCTTGTTACCACAAACAACAATGGATTCAAGGATTATGAATAAGATGTATACGGTAACGAAAAACATAAACAAAGCTGGTATTACGGTGTATATTGAAGATGAAATACTGTGGGGTAAGTTGGATAACGAATTTGAGCCGATTGGATTTGACGAGTTAAGAAATTTACTAAATCCTATGAGTATCTAAATTTTAATAGTATTGATATATATACAGAGAAAGATAAAAAAGATAAAGGTATATATATATTTTATTCATATAAGGACATAAAAGAGGTACAACCAGCCAAATTGGTGGATAGATTCTAAATTGTATGTACCACTGTTAGTGAAACATTGTAACTAATTTTCAGCTTTTTCTTCAAAGACGTCAACATCTGATGAAACAACAGATTCGGCAGATTCAATTTGAGCATCTAAAACTGATTCGGCAGGAGCAGCTGGTTCAACTGGTGCTGATTCAACTGGTGCTGACTCAGTTGGTGCTGATTCAGTTGGTGCTGATTCAGTTGATTCAGTTGATTCAGAAGGAATTTCTCCACCGTATTCTTCATCGTTTCTTAATTCTTCAGAGTAAACTTCAGGGTATTTTCTAAAACAGTCTTGCATACCTTTGAACTTATCGATACAGTCAATACCTTTTGGTTCTTCCTTTGAGTAAACAAAACATGAGAATGCAGCTTTGAATTCTTCACCACATGGACCATCAGCCATACCACCTAAACATGGACAATCCCAGTTGATTTCACCAGTCTCAGGATTGTATGCAGCAGATTGCTCTTCCCCTTCTCCCTTAACTTCCCCTTTTTCCCCTTCCCCTTCATCCTTGACTTCTTCTGCTTCTTCCTTGACTGATTCTTCTTCCTTGACTTCTTCGACTGATTCTTCTTCCTTGACTTCTTCGACTGCTGCTGCTTCTTCTGCTTCTGCTTCTTCTTCTTCCTCTTCTTCTTCTTCTTCTTCACCACCACGCTTTATCTCTTCAATAGAAAATTCTTTTTGAATACTGATAGTTGATATATCATAACCTATATAAGCAGTACCTGCAATTAAAGCGAAAACAGTATACTTTGTCAAATTTGAATGAACTCCAGACTGAGTAAACTGTTGACGAACTTTACTTTTACCTGAAGAATAAAATCTACCAGAGAAATTAACTCTCTTTGTTGAATTAACTGATCTTCTCAACACTTGTCTAAACATATTTCTACTCTACTAACACTGATTTTTTAAAACTGAAGTACTAAAAACAAATTTTTGAAAAAAATAATGTAAAAAAACAGTGATATATTTCAAATTACTAATTAAATCTTTGGCCCTTTATGGCCTCTTTTGGGCCTTTTCAACTCCTCGCGCAGGCGCACATTTTCATTTTGGAAAAATTTTTTTTTTTTACGTTAACATTACAAAGGCGGTGTTATATAGCAATAATTCAAAATTAAAAGGGGGGGGGGGAAGAGGATAAAGAAAGAACGAACGAACGAACGAACAAACATTACATGATTATACAACAAGAATTTGTCTTTTTAGCCTGTTTATAAAAAGTTCTTGAACTAGCACTTAAAGCTTCAGATTTATCAACTAAAGAATCCAACTGTTCACCTCTTTGTAAAACACTTTCAATACTTTTTTGTAAAACAATTTTAGTTTCATCCAACTCTTGTTGAACTTTCATTATAGCATCAGCTTCAGTTGGATTTTGATATTTAATTAAATATTGATCTAATAAATCAAATTTTAAATTATTTGATGATTCATTTAAATCACTCCATTCAGATGCTGGATGTAATGAAATATATTCATCTAATAATTTATTTAATAGTGTATATGCAGGTCTAATTGGATAGTCTTTATCGGATATTATAACACCTGATAAACCTTCAGATCTAGTATAGACATGACCAACATAGTTCCCTTCTTCAACGGATTGTCTTGAACCTGGTGATGTTCTCTCTGCAATAGTTTCTGAAAAAAATGTCATAAATTGACTAACACCTTGTCTTTGGAAAAATGAGAAACTTGATAAATCTTTAGATTCAGATAATTCTAATGTCTTATGACCATCTTTAGATGGTCTAACAATACCTAAATAATATAACTGCATGATATTAACAGAAGACGACAAATAAACAAAATTAAAATTATATATAATTGTTCAATCGTTTTGTATTTGTTCAATCGTTTTGTATTTGCTTCATTTTGTTTGTCTGTCTGTTTGTTGTGCATTCTTATCGCATCTTTTTTTAATTTTTATTGTGTATTATATAATCAATTATGTAATTTTCTTTTCTTGGTTACCCTACCGTCTTTATGGTCTTTTCGGGTCGATCGACGTATTATGTAATATATTACATAATTTTAAGAAAAAATTCGTTGAGTTTTTGAAGTTTTTTTTATTTCCCTCAATTGGACAAAAGAACAAAAGAATAAAAGAACAAAGGGGATACTCTTTAGTATTGTATTCTTTTTTTTTATTTAGTCTTTTGTATAAATTATAATCAATACAATGTCTTCAGAAGAATGGAAATCCAATTTAAACGTTCCAAAGAAAGATGGACGTCCACAAACTGATGATGTTTTAAATACAAAGGGTAATACATTTGAAAGTTTCCATTTAAAGAGAGAATTATTAATGGGAATTTTTGAAGCTGGATTTGAAAAACCATCACCAATTCAAGAAGAATCTATACCTGTTGCATTAATGGGTAGAGATATATTAGCTAGAGCTAAAAATGGTACTGGTAAAACTGCAGCATTTGTTATACCAACATTAGAAAAATTAAAGCCAAAATTAAATAAGATTCAATCATTAATTTTAGTTCCAACTAGAGAATTAGCATTACAAACATCTCAAGTTGTTAAAACATTAGGAGCTCATTTAAATATACAAGTTATGGTTACAACAGGTGGTACATCATTAAGAGATGATATTTTAAGATTACATGATCCTGTTCATGTTTTAGTTGGTACTCCTGGTAGAGTATTAGATTTAGCATCAAGAAATTTAGCTCAATTTGATGAATGTAAAACATTTGTTATGGATGAAGCTGATAAGATGTTATCAAGAGAATTTAAAAATATTATTGAACAAATTTTAGCATTTTTCCCAAAATCAAATTCAAATGGTAATGGTTATCAATCACTTTTATTTTCAGCAACTTTCCCATTAGCTGTTAAAGCATTTATGGATAAACATTTATATAAACCATATGAAATTAATTTAATGGATGAATTAACTTTAAAAGGTATAACACAATATTATGCATTTGTTGAAGAAAAACAAAAATTACACTGTTTAAATACTTTATTTTCAAAATTACAAATTAATCAATCAATTATTTTTTGTAATTCAACAAATAGAGTTGAATTATTATCAAAAAAAATTACAGAATTAGATTATTCTTGTTTTTATTCACATGCTAAAATGCCACAAGCTTCAAGAAATAAAGTTTTCCATGAATTTAGACAAGGTAAAGTTAGAAATTTAGTTTGTTCAGATTTATTAACAAGAGGTATTGATATTCAAGCAGTTAATGTTGTTGTTAATTTTGATTTCCCTAAAACTGCAGAAACTTATTTACATAGAATTGGTAGATCAGGTAGATTTGGTCATTTTGGTATAGCAATTAATTTAATTAATTGGAATGATAGATTTAATTTATATAAAATTGAACAAGAATTAGGTACAGAAATTAAACCAATTCCAGCTGAAATTGATAAATCTTTATATGTCGTTGGTGAACCTGATAATATTCCAAGACCTTTCAAATTAGAACAATTACCAAATGGTAATGAAACAAATAGATATAGTCAACAACAACAACATTATCAACAACAACAACAACAGCAGCAGCAGCAGCAACAACAACAATATCCACCTCAACAAAATCAACCTCAATTCCATCAACAACAACAATACCCACCTCAACAACAACAACAACAACAATATCCACCTCCAACTCAACAAGTTTTCCCTCAATATTAAAAGAATTACTATCTCCTTCATTTAAACAATAAAATAAAAAATAAAAAAATCTTTAATTAAAAAAAAAACCCCCCTTTTAAAAAAAATTAAACTACTTTGATAACATTAAAGAGATAAAATTTGATTCTACAATGTATTAAAAGAATTCAAATTTTAAAAAATTCATCAATTGTTTCTTTATTTCTTTATTTCTCGATTAATTAAAACAAAAGATAACTTATGTTCCCTTATTTTTATTTAATTATTCCTTTATCGTTTTAACATTTTCCTTCTCATTCTCCTTTCCTCCCCTCCATTCTACTTCTTTTTTTTTTTTTTGATATTTATCTTATACTTATGCTTAATTCTCATTACTCATTTGATCAACCCGCTCTGTGTTTGTGTTTAAATTACTTGTTTGTCTGCTTGGTGTTCTTGTGTTTTTTTTTTAGTCTCTTCTTCTTTTTCTTCTTTGTTTTCTTTTTCTTGTTCTTGTTCATTTGTCTTTGCCCTTTTTTTTTTGTTACTCTTTTTTATCCTTATTTTTTTGTGAATTGAAAGTACCCCCTTTTTCAATTCCATTTCCTTCACCTCACTCCAATCACAGATGTTTTTGGTTTTTTTTACGTCTTTTATTCAATTGAACTAAGATCTTTTAATTTTTTTTTTTTTTCCTCTAATTTTTTTCTTTCTTTTTTTCTTCTTTTTTTTTTTTTTTTTACAATCATGTTATATAATGTACGATATTAAATGTAAAAAATGATGCCTGACAACTATATTAAAACTATATATTACTGAGATCTTTCAAGTAACTTTAAACCTTATAAAATGTTAGAATGTGGGGAGGGGAGAGAATAGGAATGGGGTAAATATATGTACAAACCAATAAATTTAATTCTTCTTACTCTTCTTCTTTTGTTGAGATTTAATCAAGACATTTCCAATAAATAATCCAACAAATGTAACACCCAAGACTAATAATAAAACAGGTAATCTTATAGCATATTCTCTTGGTAAGAAGAAATTTTGTAAATAGTTATCTTCTGATAAAAATGGTAGTATAAATGTCCAAATTGTATAGTATGAAAAAATTAAATTTGCAACTAATAACATTGATAAACCTATAATCTTATCTAAGGACTGTAATTAATGGGGTGAGTTGTTAGTATATATTCAAACGATAGATAAATTCCAATGTACATACCATTTTGATTATTCTGTATTCTGATCTGTATGATATACTTCAATATAACTATACTTCAATTGAAAAGAAGTTTTAATTTAATTTAAAGGAAAAGGAAAAGGGAAATGTTTTAATTTCGTTTTTGTCATTTTCGGTTTTTTATGAAATTTCAAACACGTAAACAAATTAGCCACTTTTCATTAGCCATATATTCAAAATTACATAAACAACGCGCCACTTTTATTGAAGTCCGGGTAAGTTTTTACACACACGCCACAACGTCGTCGTCTCCGAACTCGAATTTACTGTGCCACGTGTACTGTGGCTTGTTTAATTAAAGTTTTTTTCTTTTTTCGCTTGACGAAAGGGCAGGGGAAGGAGGAGGATCGATTACAAATTGCAATTATTTTAATACTTATAAATTAGTGGATGATGGAGGGCAAATTGATAAATTAAATAAATTTTGTTCTTTATCAATTGAGTATTTAATTAATTATTATACAATGTCTTTATTAAGAACTTCAGCAAGAACTACAATTTCAGCTAAGAAGATTGGTATTCAATCAATCTCTTCAGTTAGAACTAAAATTTCTTTACCAGATTTAAAGTTTGACTTTGGTGATTTAGAACCATTTATCTCAGGTCAAATTAATGAATTACACTATACTAAGCATCATCAAACCTATGTCAATGGTTATAATACTGCTGTTGAACAACATGCTGAAGCCAAGGCTGCCGGTGATGTTAAAAAGACTGTTGAATTACAACAACAAATCAAATTCCACGGTGGTGGTTATTTAAACCATAACTTATTCTGGGGTAACTTGGCTCCAAATAAGAATGGTGGTGGAGAATTACCAACTACTGATTCTTTACTTTATAAGACAGTTGTTGAACAATATGGTTCATTTGATAAATTAATTGCTTTAACAAATACTAAATTAGCTGGTGTTCAAGGTTCTGGTTGGGCTTTCATTGTTAAAAATACTGAAAATGGTGCCATTGAAGTTGTTCAAACTCAAAATCAAGATACCGTTACAGGTGCTTTAAAACCTTTAGTTGCCATTGATGCTTGGGAACATGCTTACTACTTACAATATCAAAATGTTAAGGTTGATTATTTCAAAAATATTTGGAATGTTATCAACTGGGCTGAAGCTTCAAAGAGATTTGAAGCATAAATATATACCCTTTATATATATATATATATATATATATGCAAATGAAAATTTTATTCCGCCTTTTTCTAAAGGACTGCACCAAATCCAAATGCAATTTTAATTGATCTAATGTAGTAATCTTCGAAATTTTCTTGAACTAATTCTTCATCTCCAATTGGTACACCATCAAATGAAATTATTAGTTTAGTTTCGCTTTGACCTTGGTCTAATTTTAAGTTTAGTTTGGTAAAATGACCAATTTTCCAATCTTTTAATCTCCAAAGCATATTAATTTCAGTGTATGGCTTTAAAGTTAAAATTTTACCTTCAATGTTACCACCGAATAAATGAAAATCTGTATTTTCTTCAGGTTTAATAATCGCTTGCGAACGTGACCAAATTGAAACACGTTCAGGTTGTAATAAAGTTAGGTATAGTTGTTCAGCTGATGTATTAAAAGTTGCCGATAGATTCAATTTTGTAGTGTTGTATTTGGGAACGTTTTTGGTGGATGTAGTACTAGTGATAACAATCGGTGCTGAAGAACTTGTTGATTTATTAATGGTTGTCTTTTCTTTAACTACAGATTTAGTAGCAGATTGTGTTTGAATTGAATTACCAGCTGTGAAAGTTGAATTAACTTCATTTGAATCGACTTGAACATCTGATCCGTGAACTCTAATTAAATCAGCACCAAATGAAGCTAATTTAATTTTTAAACTTGGAATCAACTTATTCTTTAATATTTGTCTAGTTGATTCATTCTCTTTTGGAGTATAGTCATTACTATCCAAGTTAATATCAAATTGAAATTCATCAATCTCTGTATCGTATGCAATCTCAGGAACAGTTATTGAACCTTTAATTGATTTGCCATCTGTAACTGATTCAAATTGTAATGTTAATTTCAAATCAAATAGTGAGATAACTTTACCCTTTCTTTGTGAAACTACAACATCTCCTTCTAATGGTTTAATAGATTTAACTTCAACTTTGGTACTATCTTCAGTTGAATCTAATCCAACTAAATTTGTCTTGAAGTAACCATTTGCCCATTCAATACAGTTCTTATCGACCCAGTGCCAGTTATTAGGATTATGAACAACCATCTTATTGTATATATTTGCTTGTCTGATAAAGAAAACAAAAATGGGGATAAATGTTTGAATAAAACAGAAATCTTTTAAATATTTTTGTATTTTCCCCCAAATATTTTTTGTGTGTGCTTTTTTTTTCTTCTCGAATGTTCTACGGGGGAGTTTTACAGAAATTATTTTTGTTTTTGTTTACGAATACTTTGAAATTTATTTTTTTATACAAAATTTATTCAATAAGGTAATCCCAAATTGATATGGATTGCTCTATGTTGTGTATACAAATCAATGGCATAAGAACCTAGTTCTCTACCAATACCAGACATTTTCACACCACCGAATGGGACATGAATATCTGAGTCACCATTTGAATTAATCCAAATCATACCAGCTTGTAATTTATTAGCAACGCTATGAGCTTTAGTAATGTTATTACTAAATAGTGCAGCTGCTAAACCATAAGGAGTGTTATTTGCCTTTTCGATAGCTTCATCAATGGTGGAGAATTTAGAGATTGAAACAACAGGACCGAAAATTTCTTCTTTTGTAATTGTCATATCTTCTGTACAATCTGCAAATATAAATGGAGAGACAAAATAACCTGGTCCTTTGTGAAATTTACCAGTTAATAATTTAGCACCTTCCTTTTCACCAATTTCAACATATTTTTTAACTTTATCAAATTGTAACTTGGAAACCAATGGACCAATGGTACAATTTTCATCAAATGGATTTAAAACTTTGGCATTTTCTTCTGTATATTTAACAAATCTTGTTAAAAATTCATCATAAATTGAATCTTGAATATAAAATCTTGAAGTTGAAGTACAAACTTCACCTTTGTTATAAAAAATACCTGAGTATGCCCATGGGATACAAGAATCTAAATCGGCATCTTCAAAAACAATAAATGGATTTTTACCACCACATTCTAAAGTAACATTTTTAATGTTTGATTTGGCAGCAGATTCCATAATTTTTTGACCAGTAATTGTAGAACCTGTAAATGCAATCTTGGCAATATCTTTATGTGAAGCTAATGCATTACCTGCATCAATACCATAACCTGAAATGATATTAACAACACCTTTTGGAATACCAGATTCCAATATAACTTTACCGAAATAAATTGCTGATAATGGGGTAATTTCAGATGATTTTAAAACAATTGTATTACCTGTAGCTAATGCAGGAGCAATTTTCCAAGCCATCATCATAAATGGGAAATTCCATGGTATAACTTGACCAACTGCACCAAGTGGAGTTGGAGTGGTATAACTTATCTTATTCTTACCTAAAACTTCAGAACCTATAAATTGACCATGTAATTTATCTGCAAAACCGGCATAGTATTTGAAAACTTCATAAGCTTCCACAATATCACCTGTTAAACATTCACTTTGGTATGGTTTACCATTATCATAAGATTCAATTGAAGCAATTAATTCAACGTCTCTTTTAATAATTTCATAAATTTTATAAATATAGTCGGATCTTTCAGAACCTGTTAAATCACTCCATGATTCATGTTTAAAAGCATCATTGGCTGCTTTAACTGCTAAATCAACATGTTCTTCAGTTGCTGCATAAACACTAGTTATAATTTCTCCAGTAGCTGGATCAATAGTATCAATTTTTTTATCAGTTTTAACCCATTCGTTATTAATAAATAAACCTAATGGTTGTTCATATTCTTTACCATTTGGTGTGGTGATCTTTGCAAATAAATCAGACATTTTTTCTTTTTTCGTATATATAATTCGTTATCCTTATAAATAATTCAAGATATAAAGTGAATTGGAATTAAAACAGGAATTAAAATAGGAATTAAAATAGGAATTAATCGTCAATTTATAGAAAACTCCTCCACATATATAATTTGGCCTTATCACCTTCCTAATTAGGAAAGTAGATGATTAATTTTCTTCATCCATAAAACCAACCAATAATTCAACTAGTCCACTAAACAGAAGTAGTTAACTTAATTGAATAGTAAATATCTAGTAAAGGGTTAAAGGATATACTACAAAGATTGATCTCCGGGAATAAATGACACATTATATATGGCATAAGCCATATGGCAAACTAAATATACAAATTACAATCTTACAAGGAGTTAAGTAAATACAACAATTCAACGGACTTTCTCTAATCCATATATATAATCTATAATATATCCATAACATATATGTAATATATAACCATAACATATATATATAATACATAATATAATACATAATATAACTCATCATAGACAACTACTAAAACACAATACACAACAATTTCTTACTGCTATTTTTTAGTATTACATCATATATTACATAATCTTCTGTCATTTTACATTTATGGTTAATTGGGCGGTGCTTCTTGATGAAATCAGGGCGGTGTAAAAGTATTTTTTGATTACGTAAATCCATTTGTGTAGAGATGTTTTTTTTTCTTTTTTGATGATCTTTTCGTTTTCATTTTTTTGTGTGTTTTTTCTTTTGTGAAGTACTAAAAATTGGCGTTTTTTTAGTTAATATTTCAATATTTACTTTTTGTTTGTTCTTTTCTTATATAATATCAATCAATTGAATATATTGAATAACTAGTAGAGAATGTTTATTGAGTTATTAGCCATTATTGGATCAGTTTCTGGTTTTATAGCCGTTACATTGTCAATTGCATCGGGATTATATTACTTATCAGAGATTGTGGAAGAGAATACTGAGTTAACGGGACGTTTATTAAATAGAGCAATTAAGTTAATATCGATTTATCTGGTATTTTTATGGTTAGTTGATGGGTTCCCATTGAAGTTAGTTTTATTTTCATTATTTTCATACTTCATATATTCACAAAATTTGAAAAAATTTCCAAATATTAATTTAACAGGTCCAAATTTTATATTGACTTGTATACTATCACTTTTAAATCACTATCTATGGTTTCAACATTTTAATAATCCATATATTCCATCTATAGATGAAAGATTAAAACCAGATTTTAAGATGCCTCACTATCTTTCATTTACTGAAATTGCTTCATTTTTCGGTTTATGTATCTGGTTAATACCATTCTCTTTATTTATTTCATTAAGTGCTAATGAAAATACTTTACCAACTACAATAAGTGATATTAATGGTGTTAATTCGGCAAAGTCGGATGAAAATGTTCAAAAATCGGTTAATTTAGTTAAATTCTCAATTACTTATTTGGTTGGTAAATTTAAAAATTTACTTAGAGTTATGGGTTTTAAACTATCTAGAAATGATAGTAGTAATCCAAATGAATTATATATTTAAATTTTAAAAATGTTTATTCGGGAGATGTATTTCTACTTATCGATTTTAAAATATCAATACCACGGCCTCTTATATTTAATAATCCATTTTCATCGGAATATGATGGAGGGGGTGATGGTGGTGATGGTGGTGGTGGTTTAACCCTTTGGGATGTTAATTCAAAGTTTTTAAATGAACTTGTTGATGATGTATTTCTTGAATGAGTTTTCAATTTATGATTCTCATATTTTTCAGATGCTTTACGTTGTGAATTTTTAATTTTTTCCTCTAAATATTCAGATCTCTGTGTCAATGTATTTAAACTTTCACTATTTATTAATAATTTTATAAATTTATAGGCTCTCAATTTATCAATAGTGACAATTTTATCATTTTCTAAATTTTTTGGTTCTGGGTGGAATACAATTGGTCTGTAAATTAAATGAATGAATGGTAAATCAGTGGTAAATATTAATTTTTTGAAAAAATTTTCATCTCCAATTTTAACTAGTTTGGTTAGTATGTATAGTAATGTAGATAATGAACTTCTATCCATCGATGAATAAATCTCATTTATATTATCAAGTGGGTAAATTTCAATCGCTTTTGACATTGGTGGTATTAAAGATATATTTAGCTCCAGTAAAAAAATTTTTAAAAGTAAAATTAGTCTTGATTTGTCCTGTTTGAAATCACTTAGTAAAGAATTGATGAATAACTTGACCAAGTCTTGGTTCATATTTGAGTCAGTGTCTAAATTCTTGTCGTCAACTAACCCCCAATTCAATTGTATATCACTCATTAACAAGGAGAGGTAAAGTTTTCTTATTTGATAGACATCCTTCAAATCGTATGGTTTCAACCACCAAGACTGGATTTCGGCAGAGTCTTCACCTTCAATCAACTCAAAGATATAGTAAACTATAAATGGTAATGATTTGATACTATCGTATGTTAAACCTTCGTGGCTACCTTCTTGGTATAGTGGCAGTGTAATCTTTGTCTGTGATGATATATCATTGCCAAATAAATCAGTAGGTTTAACCATGTTGGGGAAAACATATAATTCATTGATACTAATCTTATTGAAGAATTCATTGTTTCTAATATTAGGAACGTATAATCCACCACTTGACATGTGATTTATATTGTTATAAAATTCGTCAATTCTGTAATCTTGACTAATGCTATCAATCTTATTCGATAATTCGGTAAGAGAACCGGAAACATTAGATGATGTATCTTTCAAAATCTCTACAAATTTATCAATCGTATTGTAAATCATTTGTATTCTTTCAAATTCTTTCCTTTCAATGTTATTATTCAGTTGGAAAATATCTCTTTCTATAGTCTCTCTCTTTTTCAACAGTTCAAAGTTTAATTTTAAAAATGTATCGTGTTTAATTTTATAACTCCCCACTTTTTCATTTATTAATTCTTGGTAGTTGACATCATTATCGATTCCTGAATTGAAAATTTTAGACATTGTTCTTTTCTTAACTAAGATTTCACTCTGTTTCATAAATTCGTGTTGTTCAGAAACAGTTTTCAAATTTATATTCTTTAAATTTGCTTCAATTTCTCTCTGTTCTTTAATTATCCTTTTATTCTCTTCAATCTCTTTCAATTTTGATTCTTTTAATGAATTGTAAGATTCTTGTTTGAGTTGATTTAAATCTTCTTCTTTGAAATCAATGATTAAATAAAATAAAGGAGTCCAAGTTGCATATATTTGGTCATCGTCAATTTTAAACTTATAACCTAGTGTTAATTTCTTAGATGGGAATTTAATCAACTTCAAATTATACAATTCACAAATTATACTCTCAATGGTAAGATAATCAAATTTTATATCTAAATATTTAATCAAATGTCTAATTTTGAAAACATCTGTGTATAAAGTCAAGAAAATTCTTGCATTTGAAAGAAATATCTCATCTTTTAAACTTTTCAAAAAATTTTGAAATTTATAGAACGTATCGAATAATAACCCATTTTGACCTAACTTTAACGATTGGAACGTATTATCTTTGAAATCAACAACATTTTTGAATAGTTTCTCATAAGTAGTACTGAAAGGTTCTATAGATAATGGATCTTTATCGATTACTACCACTGTTTCTATTGCTGCATCTTCTTCAACGGGTGAATCATGTCTCTTGGCTATATTGGTATTCTCCTTCAATGGTGAACAAATTTGGATAGTTGGGGTACTAGAAAGTGATTTCAACTTCAAATCTTTTATTTGAAAGATTAACACACCCATTTCACTTGTTAAACTCTTAATACTATGCAAACTTTGCTGGTAGTTATGTAAACTCTTATACACTGATTTTTCCTCTCTAGATATGAAAGACTGGTAACCATTGATAAAAGTCCTTAAAGATTTGACTAACTTACTTTCAATTTCGTTCAATCTATCTAACTGCAGTTGATTCTCCCTTTCTAAACCACCCACTATATCATTGAATATTGAATTTAAAGAATTAACATCACCGCTACCATTGGATTTAAATATAGATCTATCAACAGTACTGGTGAAACTATCTATACCGCTAGTACTAAGTCTAGATTGAACTATAGAATGATACTTAACTAGGAAATCTTTTTCAAACCTAATCAAATCTTGATAGTTTTCATTCAATCTGACAAATGAAAATCTCAACCCATTACGATAATTTGGCGACCAATTTTGATTATTCAAATGAGGCACAATTTCCAACGAAGAACAAAGTTGTTGTAACTCATTAAATGAATCTCCACTCCCTTTCAATGGTGGTAAATCAGAAACAGATTCTTTATACTTTGACTGATCTGACATATTGATCTATATTTAGATCAATGTTTCCCCTGTGCTTTTTTTTTGAAAAAGAACTAAACGCAAAATTAAAATCAAAAACCCAATTGAATATCCTATCGATCAAGAATCTTAACCATTCAATTGAACTGATATTCTTTATTTGGTTATAATTCCGTCATTTGTCAAACTTTTCCTTTTTCTTTTCCTTTTTTGCCTTTTTTTTCTTTTTTGTCTCAAAGGGGAATTTTTTTGTGTTTTTTTTTTTTTGTTTTTTTTTCGTTTTCGTTCCCGTGTGGCGTTGTGGCGCTGTACCTTTTTTTGCACTGCAAAAATTTTCGTGGGGTATGGCCGGGCGCTTAATTTACTCCCTTTTTCAAATTTATACGGATATATCATATAATATTATATATATTAGTATATGTTAGTTTGTGGTGTGTGGTGTGTGTATTATAAATCAAATAAAGGATCCTCCTCTGTCTGTTGGATCTTTCCCATACCAGACATACCAATCTTTAAATTTTTTACTCATCATTTCTCCCTGTTTATCTGAATGTTCATTGTTACCTATTTTTGATTGAATCTTATGCTTAGCTAAAATTGCAGATCTCACGTCGAAATATTGTACTGCAAAACATAATTTTCTAGAAACAACAGGTGATATCTCTACAATTTGTCCAAATTGTCCAAAATCATCTCTAATACTATCTAAATCAAAGTTATCTGAATAATTTAGTATTGGATCTGGATATGATTGCTTTTTCTTAGTTGAAGAATCTTTACCATTGGTTCCGTTTTTATTTAATTTTGCCAAGACTAATTTTTTGAAAACTAGTACTCTTCTTGCATTCTCTTTATTACCCATTAATTCTAAAGGGAATCCATCATTTTCTAATTCTTGTTTTATTGGAGATATTTGATCTTCAAAATATTGAACTTCTTGGCAATTATTTGATGAATTTTTTTTAGTATGCATCCAATTTGGTTGGATATGATTCCCATTGACGATAAACATACCAGAATCAACATATCTCATAAATTCTATCGCATATTCTAATTTTTGGAAAGTTAAGTTTAAAGTTGTTTGATTCCAATCAATCAAATCACCATATTTATAATTGATAACTTCTTTATTTGTCATTGTATTGAATAGTTTGATACATTCCAATGGTCCTCCTATTACTTGATTGATTATACTTGTCAAGCTAGTATTGGGGTGGATTTGAGATAGAACCACTTCTCTAGCTGGTGAATTCTCCTGTTTTAAATTTTGTTGAAATGGGGTTCCTTTGTTTATAATGTTACCATTTGAATTCAATGGATATATATCTCTAGTTTCACTATCATATCCTTCTTTAATGTTATGATGGTGGTGAATTTCGACATTTGTTCCTCCTTTAACTGAAGAAGAATTGTCTGTGGAACCTTGGGTAGCAGCAACACCCTTGCAAATAGAATCTTCTTTCATGTTTAATTCCATTAACTTTGTAAGTAGACTAACCTCTTTTTTAGCAAATTCAGAATCTCTACTCTGGCTTTGTCTAGATTTTGGTTTGGATTGGGAAGATTGCTGTGATATGGGTCTTTTCGAATTTACCCACTCTCCAAATAAATTTCTGTTGATACTTTGATTGGAATCTATACATTTTCTGGGCTGTTCCTGTTGTTGGTAATCTGCACTTTCAATCAAATCAGTAGAGTCATTAGCATCATTGAGACAACTTTGAGGATTCTTTTCACTAAATAAAAAATTTTTGGCTAATTTCCTGAAACTCATCTTCTCAGCTTTGATATTATTGTTATTATTATTACTTTGGTTTAAAAGTATCTCTCTGTAGGCATTATCTGTTGCTTCAATGAAAGCACTTATAGTTGCAAATTTCGATCTTGATAGTCTTGAGCTATCGCTATACCTGTTAGGGGATATTATCTCATTGTTATTATCATCTAAGACCGCATCTTCTACTGGAATTTGGCAATGCATTTGAAGTATCCCTTGTACTGGTGTGTTTTAGCAATGGTCTGCAAGGATGACTGGTTTATTGTATTCAAGAGGGGGTATACCCCTATTACATAGATAATTATAAAAGTCACTTAAAGAGATTATCCACATTGTAAGAGTAAAACAAAAAAATGGGATAATTTACTACGCGCCCAAAATTGAAAAGATTTAACGGGGGAAGATATTATTCAATATACATATACTTACATACAAAATATAATAGAATACATTCGAAAATATTATAACTAATTTTATAATTAGTTCTGGATAGATTATTTAGTGTTTGTTCTAATACTGACAACATCACCATAACGGGATGTTTCACCAACAATCAACTCTCTTAATGCCATAGTAGCATAAGTGGAAACACCTAATTGTAATTTGACGATTAATGCAGTATTAGCAGCACCAGGGGTACCTGGTAAGATACGTTCAGGTTGTGGGTCTTCTTCATTGAAATATTTCATAGCTTTGTATCTTAGTCTGTAAATTTCCAAGTCAGTTCTAACTAAAGGTTCATTAACTTTTTCATAGTTTCTAAATTCATAAGATAAGTTTTTAACTTTAGCAACAACGTGTCTATAAGAACCTGCTAAAGAGAATTCTCTAACTTTTCTAGACATTTTGAAAGGATCTAAATCATCTTTAGACATGATATCAACGTAAACTTGTTTTAAAGTTTCATTTTCAGGATAAATAACATCAAAACCAGGTGTTGGTAAAACAATGTCATGAATATCGAATTTTTTAGAATTTGCTTCTTCTTCAGTAACTGATCTTGCTCTAATGTATAAATCTTTTTTAACGTCTTCTTCAAAATCATCACTTTCAAGATCATTTTCATCGTGTAATTTAACTTTTTTATTTAATTTTTCTTCTTCTAATTGAGCCTTGTCCTTTTCATTATCAACCAAGACCAAATCACCAGCAACAACTTCCATACCAAATAATTGTAATCTACGTGATGCAACGGCATTCCAAACATAAGATTGATAAGCATGACCGTACATAATTCTTAAATTTCTTGGAATACCCATGATTGCATTGAAATAAGAATTTTCAGAATATTCACCATCTTCATTTTTATCAGCTCTTTCTAATCTACTCAACATTGAAAATTCAGCACTACATTTTCTTGGCATTTTTTGTAATGCTTTACTAGCATCTCTTGTTTCATTCCAAATTTTTCTAGATTCAATTGAACCTGGGATAACAATTTTTTGTTCACTTAAAATTAATTCACCAGCAGCTTTCCAATTACTTTTCAAGATTTCTTTACCAATTTCATGGGTAGAAATTGAAAAAGTACCAAATCTTTGCATACCGAAATAATTTATGAAACCATTATTACTTAAAGAATCCAAGATTGGTTTAACAGATTCTTCAATTGATAATGATTCATCAACAGGTTTAACATTTTTAATTGTTATTATAAATTCATTACCTTGTAAATCACCTAGATTCAATGGAACATTACTATATGAAAATCCACCAATTTGAATACCTTTTAAAGCTTTATTAAGATTATTAACTCTTTCAACTGATAATTTTTCAATGGAAGCTTTTTGAACGGTAACACCTCTTCTATCTTTAGTACCTGCATATTTGATCCATTTGATTGGAATACTTAAAAATTTAGCCAATAATCCGGCAACTTCCATAGTTTCTTTATTTTCCTTATATATTGATAAATGTAAGAAATTTTTTTGAGGACCCAAGTTATGGTCAAGTTGAACAACAGGTGGTCTATTATTTTTATTTTCTCTTCTATTTTTATTTGGACCATTTCTTGCATTTAATCCAATTTGGAAATGGTTAGTTTCACTTGTAACTGCTTCAATTCTGTTGCTGAATGCAACTCTAAGTAGTTTATGAATCTTGGTACGGTCTTCTTTATCGTTGAATGATTTTGCTGTAATCATGTTATTACCAGTTGAGAATAATTCAAGAATTTTATTGGTATCATCTTCACCAAAAATTTCAATTAACTCTTGTCTATATGAATCCTCCAATTGAAATGGTGGTCTTTTTTGAACTTCTTCTTCTTTCACTTCTTCCTTGACTTCCTTGACTTCTTCCTTGACTTCTTCCTTGACTTCTTCTTCTTCTTCTCCTTCCTTTGCTTCTTCCTTTGCTTCTCCTTCCATCTTCTTCTTTGGATAAATACCTAAATCAGTCAAATGAACAACGTTACCATCTAAATCAATCTCATTAACCATGAAATCAGTATAACGTTGCTTTAATAAACCTGTGATTCTACCTGTACCATTGTAAATATACTCAGTAATACCAACATCTGTTTCAGTAGTACCAACAACTTCTTCTACTCCTTCAACTTCAGTTGATTCAACCTTAACTCTCTTTTGTTGATTCAACTCTGACTCTTCTTGTAAAGATCTCTTTAAATCGTTAGTCTCAGACATTGTTACTCTAATCCTTTACCTATCTAACTGCTATTTTTCATGTATATATGTTAAGCTAAAGAAAAAACATTTAAAAATTTTAAATTTAAAAAAAAATTTAAAATTTTCCAAAAAATCAAAAAAAAACTGCACAGCCTGTAAAACGCGTCGTTTTTGGCCAAAAAAAAAAAATTCGTAAAAAAATTCATCAAAAAACAAACGAAAACAAAACGAAAAGGGAATTTTTATTGTTTAATTCAATTTTTAATACTTAAAGAAGACAAAGGAGTATTTGATTTCCCTGGGAATTTGTCTTGTTTTTGTCCTTTGTTTAGGGGAGGAGATTAAAGCAAGTTAATTAATTAATTAACTAAGTTTACGTTTAAAAATGAATTCTTCAGATCAAGGGAAACAAGTGACACAGGCGACTCAACCCACGCAGCCTAGTGCATATGATCCTACATTTGATGTGATAACACAAGATTTGATCAATTCTGGTGTCATTTGTCGATTAATTTGTACTACCAATACCGATCAAAATAGTGGTCCTAGTTATATAGATGTCAAGATTAAAGATCCAGTTGGTACTAGTGAGAAGTTGGAGTGGGTTTTTGGTAGAAGGACAGAAGTTGTTGATTATCCATTGAGAACTAAAAGTAATAGAATTAGTAATAAACATTTCAAGTTGTGGATGAGTATAAAACAAAAGATGATTCCAAAGAGTAGGAATAATAATAGTGACGATAATAATACGAATAATACGACGAATAATAATACGAATACGACGAATGTTAGGAATAGCTATCAAAATGTCATGATTCAAGATATGTCAACCAATGGAACGTGGATCAATGGATCAAAATTGATAAAAGGTACCAATTATATATTAACCCAGGGTGATGAGATAAGTATAGGTATTGGAGTAGCAACAGATGTGATTAGATTTATGGTTCATTTTCCTAAATCTAACAGTGATGAATCAAGTAATGATAGAGATAAAAATACAAATGGGACTAAGAATAATAATTTAAAAAATACAGGAATCAATGTAGAATTTATCGTTAGAGATGAAATTGTTGGTTCTGGTGCATTTGCCACCGTTAAAAAGGCAATTGAAAGATCAACTGGAGAAACTTATGCAGTTAAGATAATATCAAAGAAAAAGGCTTTAACTGGAGGATTAGATGGTGTTACTAGAGAATTAGAAATTTTGAAAAGATTGGATCATCCTGGTATTGTTAGATTAAAAGCTTTTTATGAAGATGATGATTATTACTACCTGGTTATGGAATTTGTTCCAGGTGGAGATTTAATGGATTTTGTGGCGTCATATGGTTCAGTTGGAGAAGCTGCTGGTAAAGAGATTTGTAAACAAATATTATTGGCTATAGATTATGTTCATTCAAAGGGAATATCACATAGAGATCTTAAACCTGATAATATTTTAATTGCACAGGATGATCCAGTTACCATTAAAATTACCGATTTTGGATTGGCAAAAGGTCAAGATAGGGCAAGTATTATGAAAACATTTTGTGGAACATTGGCATATTTAGCTCCAGAAGTTATCAATGGTAAATATGGTTTAAAATTTCAACAAAGTAGACAAAAAAAATTATATTTAGGTAATGGTAGATTCTCTGAAGATGCATATTCAAATAAAGTTGATATGTGGTCTATTGGATGTTTAGTATTTGTTATATTAACGGCACATTTACCATTTAGTGGTTCAACTCAAGATACTCTGTTTAAAAATATAACAGCTGGTAATTATCATGAAAGTTTATTAAAAGATAATGGTGTCTCTTTAGAAGGACGTGATTTTTTAAGTAGATTACTTGAACTTGATGTCTCTTTAAGATTAAATGCAAAACAGGCTTTAAATCATCCTTGGTTACAAGAAACAATGAATCAAGATTCTCAAGTTAGTTTATCGCAAAGTCAATCACACCAACAAAGAATGTCTCAACAGATTCAACAAGTTCAATCTCAACGTGCCAAAGATGGTTCTAAAATTTTCAAAATACCACAAATACCTCAACCTTCACAAAAACCTAATGTATCATCACAACCAGCTGTTAAAAGGGAAACTGTTCTTGCTGCTAATAATTCATCTGTGTTAGAACAGCAAAATGGGATATCCAACATTAATATTAATGATACCACTGATTTCACACCACCTGGAACATTTTTAACTTTAAAACAAATTGATTTGAAAAATTTAACTACAAGTACGTCAACTCCAAAAAAGTCAAAGTCTAAAAAAATTAAAAGTGCACTTACAGTTCATATTAAGCAAGGTCAACCAAATTTTTCAATTGGTAGATTAGAATCACATGATTTCATAATTACCGATGAAAGAATCTCTAAAACTCACTGTGTCATACTGAAGAAAAGACATCCAATTAATACCGGTACTAATAGTCCAAATTCTAATTCACAGTCAATACTTTCATCAACATTAAATTTGTACGAATCACCGGCAATGGGATTAGAAGACATTTGGTTATTTGATTTAAGTACCAATGGTTGTTACATAAATTCACGTAAGATTAAAAAAGGTCATAAAGTGAAGATTTACGATGGTGATATAGTTAGTCTATTTATAGATAAAACTAAAGACGAACAATTGGCATATAAAGTTTCCGTTAATGATGGTACAGGTTTATTTAAAGGTGGTTTTAAAGAGATGGATTTAAACAATGATCAAATTGAAGAAATGGATGACGTTGATTGGAAGTTGGTTAAAAACTGTGGAGTGTCAAATGTCTCCAATAGTGAAATTGGAGATGATACAAGGAAAAAGAGGAAAATTGATATACAAGACGATAATGGTATTAAAAAGGCAAAACGAGCCGATTTAAATGTAGAATAGCCTAGTATACTACTACTATATACTATATATACTACTACTATACTACTATACTATATATAATATACTACTACTACTACTACTACTACTACTACTACTACTACTACTACTACTACTACTACTACTACTACTACTACTACTAATATACTATACTCTATACTACTATACTACTATACTATACTATACTATACTATACTATACTGCTATACTACTACTACTACACTGTATACTACTATACTATCATACTGTATACTATACTACTATACTATATTATACTATACTCTATACTATCATACTGTATATACTACTACTACTACTACAATATGAAATACAAATTAATTTAAAATGCATCTTTGCACGGGAAATGTGTCCCCCGAGCGAAATTTTTTGGATTTTCATAAATTTTGAAAATTCAAAACGTAAAGAAATTTAAGGGGGAAGTTTTAACAGTTTTTAGTGAAGGAACAGTCTAAAGAGAATAAAGAGGAAAGAGGATAAGAGGAAAAGAGGAAAGAGGATAAAGATTATTATATAAAATGTCACACTATAGTCAAATTGATGAAAGGGATGAGATTTCGATTCAACCGGATGTTCCAGTTAGTCAATCAATACCAATAAATGATGAACCTGAAACAACAGCACCAACAAGTGGTGACAATGGATTTTTCAATTTTACCAATTTTGTCAATCCACAGGCATATTTAAATCCACTTTTAGAAAGTAATAATATTCAAGTTAAAGAGAGACAATTTTCTGGTGGTAATACATTAGATGAATCTGTTTTAACGACATTACATAGAGATTTATCATCAGTTGGTAGTAAATTACTTTTAATTCTATGGCCATTGAGATTAAGACAGAAATTAATTGTTGTTAGAAATGTTAGTGAAAGATTTTCATCTTCTGTGCCCAATTTTTTAGGAGGAGGAGTTGGAAATCATGATGAAGAAGATGCAATTGAATCAGATTTATCAAATACTTCACAAGATTACTCTAAAGATACAATTAAAAAAATATTAGATTGGGATTTATGGGGGCCATTGGTTTTCGTTTTAGGATTTAGTTTAATTATTACATACTTACAAACAAATTCATTAAAGATTGATGGTTCAAGTTCAGCTAAAGCATCAGGAATTTTTAGTGCTTCATTCACATTGATTTGGGCAGTTTTAGCTATACTATCAATTAATATTCAATTGATTTCACCAGTTGCGCAAATGACAGAGACTGGAGGTATATCATCTGGTGTTATTGGATTATCATTCTTTCAATGTATTAGTATTCTTTCGTATACTTTATTCCCTGTTGTATTAGGTGGATTGTCTTCAATATTTATCAAGTGGAAGTTTGTTAGATTGATTATTAATTTTATTATGTTTGTCTGGTCAATTCTATGCGCGTGGTTAATCTTAGCCATTGTTAACAATTGTAAAACTAAAGGATCTTCAAGTATCTTATACGGAGTGACAAATGAAGAATCTGAAGAAGATGGTCATAACGATGGTGATAAGAGAATCTTCTTAATGGTTTATCCAATCATGTTAGTTTTCGGTTTATTCTCATGGTTATCTGTTATTGTTTAGCTATATATAAGTATGTACTCAACTTAAATTACAAAACTCTTGAGGAATATTAAACTCATCTTTAATCTGTACGCAACTTATTCCAGAATTTTGTGACATGTACGACACAATAGCTTCAATATTATTTGATAGTACTTCACAACAATCAATTAATTTTGATAGTTGATCCCACATCTCTTTGATAAATACTGGATTGGATTCATTGTATTTGACAAGTTCATCTTCTCCATTACTGATGAATTTTTGCAAATTTTTAATCTCATCTATCAAGTCACTTCTTATGAATTTATCAAATTTTTCCTTCCTATCACTACTGGCCTTTAATAAATCACTATTTAAACATTCTTTCTTCAATTCAAGCATTTCAATCTCTTTGGTTAATCTCTCATAGCTATTCTCCAATCCTAACTGTTTCTTATACTTGAAAACCCAGTATAGATTTTGAGTACCACATTTCTCACAGTTTACTAAATCATCGTCTAGCAATGTTTGTAAGATATCTTTTATTTGCATCGATGGTATACCTGTCTGTTTAACAGCAACAGATTCTATCTCTTTGATATTGTACATGGTATGCTCTTTATTAAACCATTCTAGTAATTTCATACGTTTCTCTTCTAATGATAATCCTTTACGAGGTGCCTGTTTTTTGTTAGAATAATAGTTGAAAACAAAATATCAATCTACATACCATTCTCTAATACACTAATTAAGGAGAGGGAAAGAGAAAGGGAAAGGAAAAGGAAAGGGAAAGGGAAAGAGGGAAAGAGGAAAGGGAAAGAGGGAAATTTTTACTTTTGTTCTCACAATTAAAGGGCAAATTTTGTCTTTTTATTTATTTATTTATTTATATAAATTATTGGTTGGTATTCACTATTAAGAACAAGTTGTTTGGTATCTCATGGCCAAGTAAATTTGATATATCAGAATCTTCTATATTTTCAGAATTATCGATACAAATTTTATTTATTTTCAAGTTTAATCCGGTGATGTATTTATAAAGTTCAGTCTTGTTAACTTTATCAGCTTTTAAGAATTTAGTTGATATAAAGATACTTGACTTAATTCTACCATTTGATGCATGGTATACAGTTGATATAAATTCATTAAATTTCTTAAAATTTTTGAAAACGTCTGATATTTCAACAGGTGGTAATTTAGATAAACTTGCAGATGAAGCTCTAACGTGGTATCTTAATGGATCATTTTCAATATCTGTACAAAGTTTTAAAAAATCAATAATTTCATAGTTATCAGGATATGAGATAAATTTACCATAAACTGAATTTGAAATTGCTATTAATGATTTCTTAACAAGTGAACATTTAGAAGCTCCAGCTGGATATTTAGTAAGTGCAGACTCTTTAATCCATTCAGGTTGTCTTGGGAAAGTTTTAAATTTATGAATCAATGTTGAATCTATATTTAATCCAGGTATATTTAATGTATAAAAAACTCCTCTAATTGAACACCAATGACTAAAAGCTGTTAAAGAATTACAAACATCAACTGATTTTAATGATTCACCTGCATCTTTACATAATTCAGAAATGATCTTCCTCAATGCATATCCTTCCAATTTATTTGATGTTACATGGTGATCAGTTTGTAAGAAGTTAATCTTTGTTGCTGCTAAGATATTACAACCAGTTCTTAAATATTCAATTTTTTTAGATTCTGGGATATCTCTTATATAATTTAATGCTTCATTTGAAAATTCAGAAGGATCATAAGATGCTTCTTCAATTGAACAAATCTTTGTGTTTGATTCATACCATTTATTCAATTCAATCTCTCTAGAAGTGAAAATAATACTTAAACAGAGATCTCTATAATCGTTTAAAATATTACCATTTTGTTTCAATATGTAATAACTTGATATGATTGAATAATTCTTCTTATATTTGGTGAAATCATCAGTTATTATTAAATGTTTGTCTTCTTTCTTGATTCTCATAAATGTTCCTTCTGAAGTTTGCTTGAATTTCCTCCCATTCTTAGAGAATTGATTCACTGATCCATGATTTTCTTGATCTTTTGTTTTGGTTATCAATTGATCACAAATATTGATCAAATTTAATGATATATCTTCTAAAACCATCTTTAGATAACTGTTCTTGATACCACTAAACTATTGACTAAGAAGTAAACGGTTTATCTGTTTGTTTTGTTTCATTTGGTTTCATTTTGTTTTGTTTACCTTTTGATCTGGAATTTTTTTCTTGTTTGTTTTTGTTTTTTTTGTCTCTTGAAATCAGTACGCCTCATACACACATTATAATTGGAATTTGGAATTAGGAATTATGGAATGATAACATTCAAATTGTGAAATACACAATCTACAATTTACACTATTTGATTATAATTTTAATCAACTTTATTTATTTATTTATTTTTTTGGTTTTAAATTTTACAACTATGGTACAGTAAAGAGGAAGAAAGGGGGGTTCGGTTCCAACATTTATTCATCAGAGTTGGCCTCTTCATTAGCTCCTTCTTCTTCTTCTTCATCGTCTTCTTCGGTACCAAATTCCATTGGATCATAATTACTTCTTAATAAATCTCTACCATCAATTTCAGCTCTAGTTGGTTCTCTAATGGATAAATATATTTGATCATAAGTTAAAGATTTCAACTTTGGTTCTAAATATGGATCTATTCTACGCTTCTTTAATTCAACTTTACCTGAAATTGGAACGTATAAAGCGGTTGAAGTTTCTTCATCAAAAGTAATTGCCAAATGACGGAATGTTTCAGTATCACTGTAATGTTTTAATTGACCATCGTAGTCTCTAACTTTTTTATAGATAAAAGTTTGTGGATCAATTGGATTTTTAGCTTCTTCTTCAGTTATTGGAGCATTTTCAGTTTTATCATCAAATTGTTCTTTAATTTGTGTTGCATTTTCTTCATTTGTTGTATATAAAGAGACTAAATTTGTATCTTCATTAAATTCAATTTCTCTAAACATTGCTGTTAATAATCTTGGATCATTATTTGATTTTATATCATTTTCAGTTTTCTTACTACTACTATTTTTACTCTTAATAATTGATGCTGAATTGGCAAACTTAATATCAAAATATTTTTGATCCATCATTGAAGTATCAGGTAAAAAATTCCAAATTTTTTTAGCTTTTAAATTTTTTTTAATTGGATGTCTTAATTTTTTCAAATTATCACTTATTGTAGTACCAAACATATCTTCCACTGATCTTAATTGTAATTTTGGATCTAAATCATCATCTTTCTTTAACTTTAATTTTTGTTTTATTGAATTTGATAAATCTGGATTACTACCTTGTTGTTGAATACCATCTGATGAAATATATTGTGTTCTACGTAAGAAACTAACATGATCTGTCTTCAATGAAGATGTAGTTCTAGTTGGATCAATTAATAAAATTCTATCATCTGGATGTAAATTATTCTCATGACCATAGTCTGAACTTAAACTTGTAATAAATGATATATCATTCTTTTCAATACAATCAGGAACATCTAATAGATTCAAATTCATTCCTAAATCATCATTTAATGTAATCAAATTCTTAAAATGTTCTTTCCTGAAAAATGATGATAGTAATGAAGATGAAGATAAATCTTTAGATCCAGTTAATGATGATGAATCAAGTAATTTAGGAGGACATGGTGGAGGTGGTAAATCGTTTATATACCTCACCTTGGCAATGAAATCTTGTCTTGTAGTTGAAGAAGGTGCTTGTGACATTGTATATTCTCCAGTAATATCTGTCTATCTATCTACCATTAAAACAAAAAACAAAAACAAAATCATTTCATTTCATTTCAATTCAATTTTAAATTAAAGAAATCCCCCCCAAAAATGCAAAAAATTTCGACAAAAAAAAAAAGAAAAAAATTTCGTTGTTTTTGATTATGTAATCGATAACACTTCTTAACACCAGATCTATTTCTATTAAAAATTGACGATTTTTTTGTCCCTTTTAAAATATACGGAAATTTAACGTTGTTTCTTTGCTGTTGTTATAGTATTGGGTAGTAGTATTGTTAGGGGTGAAGACCAAATATGATACTGTGTTGTTGTTTTCTAGGAGGAAAAAGAGAGAGAGAGAAATATGAGTCAAGATCTTTCTTATTCACTTCCTTTCAGAGATGTTAAATTTTGTTCAACTGCTATTGTTTCATCTCTTAAAGGAGAAATTGCCACTAAGATTCAAATTATGGGTGGTACATTCTTCAATAATTTAATGGCAGCTGTTGATGTTTTAATTGTTGGTGATTTTGATACTGCAAAGTATAAGTTTTGTGTTCAGAAAAGGTTTGATATTATTTTTATAAAACCAGATGTAATTAACGTATTACATGAGAGATGGTTAAAAGGTGAGATATTTGATATAGAGATTTTTAATAAACAGTATACGATACCACCATTTAATGGGTTTTCTATATGTCTTTCAAGACTTTCCAATGCAAAGGAAAAAATATATCAAAGAAATTATATATCTGCCATGTTAAAAGAATTTGGAGGAAATCCAACTGAATCATTAACGCCTTCAAATTCATTTCTCATTAGTCTTGAGAAATTTGGTAAAAGATACGATAAGGCAATTGAATGGGGCATTCCTGTTGTTCATCCCAAGTGGATATTGGATTCAATTTGTAGAGGTGCCCTTTTAGATTATAAATATTATGATTTGACTAGATTAGATGAGGATTTAATTGGTAAAGGGTCATGTCTTGTTTGGGATAAATTAGACTCAAGTATAGATGCTTATAACTTTAATGTTGAAATATTCAATAAACACAATAAGATAATTGATGAAGAAGTGGAGAATGAAGAAAAAAAAAAGAATGATGATATCTTTAGTGGATTATCATTTTTAACTTTTGGATTTGATGAAAATCAATTGATGAAATTGCAAATTCATGTTAAAAACAATGGTGGTGAAATTTTTTTACAAGAAGATGAAAAATCAATAACCCATTTTTTAATATCGTCCAAGATTCCATTTAAAAATTTACCTAGTAGATTGAAAAAATTGATTAGTGCTAATGATATGAAAGTTGTCAATGAATGGTTTATAGAAAGGTCTTTATTCTATGGAGATATACAATATGACAGTTGGTCAATACCCAAAGTTCACTGTAATTTAAAATTAGGTTTAAAGATTAGTATATCTGGATTCTCTGGAGTAGAATTACTTCATATAGAAAGACTTGTTGAACTTCTTGGTTGTCAATTCATGCCCATTTTCCAAGAGTCTTGCGATATTTTAATTGTAGATCTATCTATCATTGGATTAAATTTTAAAAATGCTCCAAAATTATTTGAATCAAAGTATAAAGATATCTTGGAAACAAAATCAACTTTTAAAAATTCAGCTCAATCCACAAAGAATAAAATCAATGCTGCTAAGAAATGGGGGGTTCCAATAGTATCTTTAATTTACATTTGGCAAATATTAGACGATGGTTATTTACCAAATATTTTAGATTATAGATGGTGTATATTTGGTCCAAGAAATTCAGAACCTGCTAAAAATTTCATGCAATATGCTAGAGTCATATCTGATGGTACTTTCCAAACACAGAAAAAGACAGATACTAGTATAGATTTAAACGATAAGACACCACTACCTGATGACTCTCCACAGGCTCAGAGATATATATTCCCTCAAAAAATGCCTTCTCCATTGAAAAACAAACCAAAACAATGGCCAAGATTAATTGGAACAGCAGCTGAATCACAACTAAACTCAGCTTCTAAAATTGTTACATCCTCGCAAAAGGCACTCGGTGCACAGTTACAAGATGCTTTATTTGATGATAACCACGATCAAGAGATATATTATGGAGAAAGAAGTCATGAAATTGACATGCCACCTCACCATGTGAAAAAAAAGACAAGAAAATTTTAAACTATTGTAAACTACCACCATTTACCGTATGTATTATATACGTTATATTATGAATATTTGTACCATATCGAAAGATCGGTTATTTGAACGTAAAAGACGTAAAAAAATGTAAAAATTTATGGCGTTTAATAATAAAAAAATTGCAAAAAAAATAAACTCCTCATCAGGGGCTCGAACCCTGGACATTTCGGTCGACTTCATGAAACTGAGAATCCTTAAAAGCCGAACGCTCTACCAACTGAGCTAATAAGGATGGAGCGATGACTTTGCAAAAATTTACATTCAACTTTCCCATAAATTGTTTTTTTTTATATGATCCATAGACTTTGTGTTTAAACCATTTGGTCTTCTTTGAAGGTGTTGGAATCGAAATTTTTTATTGGCCTTTCTTTGAAATAAATAGCTACTGAGGTATCTTGTTGGAATCTAAATAGTATTTTCCACTGTTATAGATACTCGTTAGTTTATTATAACTTAGTACAAAATATATATTATAATGGGTTCAACTTATTAATAATGATTTAGAGGAGGTATATTTGTTTATATGGGAATTTGTAAATCTTTATTAAATTATATAAATTATATAAATTAGACGCTATATACAATAAGTCATATGAATAGCCTGCTTGGTTCTGTATTAAAAGAGGGTACATGATCAAATAAAGGACTGAATTTCTTGCTAGAATGTTGTAGTAGTTTATCCTCTATTGCTATGCCTGGCAGTTTCTTGCCTTCCCGATTTTCATCAACTTCTTCAGGGTAGTCTCTTCCAGGTTGTAAATCCTCATAAGTGAGATAATTATTAGTTGATCTTGAAACTACCCTACTTGTAGGAACAGAACCAAATTTCCCCTTTATATGCCTCTTTTATATAGGTTTTACCACTTTGGTATTGAGCGTCCATGATTATTGTGCAGGCTTCATATGACTTGTTAATCATAGAGTTCCCATTTGCCAAATCTATTTCATCCAAGTTCTCTTCTAAGCGCCTTAGTTTCCGGCCTCATCCATTCTGGTAACTCATTACTGACATTAGCTCTCCGTTTAGCGCTGTCTATACACTGTTGTATGATTTTCAGTTTAAACTCTTCACTTCCTTTTAAATATCGAGGGCATTGAACAACGATAGGTTGCTTTTTGTTATGGTTTGTATAGTCCAGTAAGTATGTGCTAATTTGTTGTAAAATTTGGCGTTAAAGAGAAGATGATGATAATGGAGGTGAAGAGATATTTTGAGCTAATGTAAACAGGGCAGATTTAAGAGAAGATATTGATGATACTGTTGTTGTATTGGAATGTTTGGAATTCTGCGGTTGATCTTGCTTCTCCTCTTCTCTCCGCGTAAAATGGAAAAAGACCTGAACATCCTTTTGCTGGTTAACGACTTGTGATGAGTAGTCAAATCTAAATTTGAATTATCGTTTGATGAACCAAGATTATAATTTCCTAATATATCATCTAGGAACTTCAGTGTTGACTTTGTAAATAGTCTCATCATGATATTTATTTGTCTTTTCCCTGGAAAAATAGACGCCGAGGTATTTTCTTTGGTAAAGTTGAAGTTGATACTACCTTTTCACACTGAAGGATCATGACCTATATTGAATAGAGAGAACATTTTCCTTTAGATAGAAAATGTTTTAGATGATGAAACATTGTTATAAAGAACTGTAATAAAAAAAGAGAAAGAAAGAAAGAAATAAATAAATAA